>CM040402.1:121868418-121998418 GCA_022702515.1 Ilyophis sp. 1 JC-2022
AACAATTGCAACTGAATGTGCTTCACGTAAAATGAGAAAAAAAGGAAAGGAATGAAACAAAAGGGAAGAGAAAAAATAAAAACATGACCTCATAACTTATATCCTTCGCACACACTATGACCACATAACTTACTTATATCCTTCACACACACTTCATGACCTCATAACTCACTTATATCCTTCGCACACACTATGACCTCATAATTCACTTATATTCTTCACACACATTTTTTATGACCTCATAACTGACTTATATCCTTCACACACACTTCATGATCTCATAACTCACTTATACCCTTCACACACACTTTTCATGGCCTCATAACTCACTTATATTCTTCGCACACACTATGACCTCATAACTCACTTATATTCTTCGCACACAATTTTAATGACCTCATAACTCACTTATATACTTCACACACACTTTTCATGACCTCATAACTCACTTATATTCTTCACACACACTTTATGACCTCATAACTGACTTATACCCTTCACACACACTTTATGATCTCATAACTCACTTATACCCTTCACACACACTTTATGACCTCATAACTCACGTATAACCATCACATGAGTGAGAATTCTACCATGTGAAGTTATGGGGTAAACTATGAGTAAATGTACAGGTTAAGAGTACTAGAAGGACAACTGCTAGCCGGATTGGGGTGAAATGTGGCCCAACCCTGGCATGAGTGTGTGTCCTTTTACAGACCCACGATAACCCGCAAACATCTGCCGGTGGAGCTGGGGAAGGTGTCCGAGGAAGGCGAGAAGAACCCCGCCCACACCGTGGGACGTCCTGGCTTTCCCCTCCCCACCACCCCCAAGGAGGATGCCACGCAGGCCAGGTATGTGGGCGGGTCTTCTCCCAAAGGGGCGTGTCGCTGGTTGGAGCCGAGCTAATTTTTCCCGTCTGGATTTCAGGGCGAAGCAGGACTCGGCGGAAGGAGAACCCTCCACCTGCAAGAACAGCTACAACAACCCTGCCTACTACATCCTGGAGGGCGTGCCCAACCAATCGGCCATCCTGAACTCTGACCTGCTGCCCGGCTCCGCCCTCCCGCCCATAGCGACCAAAGGGACAGGCTCGAGCGTGAGCAAGAGCAAGCCGCCGACGGGAAGCTCCGCGCAGCAGCGCAGGCAGACGGCGGGACGCCCTGGCCGTCCCGCCAGCGAAGAGGGGTCCTCGGAGGACGACGGGAACCCCGGGACGCACGCCGCCACCCTGAACCGCCCGCCTCCGGACTTTCCACCGCCTCCGCTCCCCAAGGGCGCCATCGAGATGACGGAGAACCCCTTCTACGCCGCCAGCAAGGACGTCAAGTCCCGGAGCATCTACCCGGACCTGGCGGAGGTCAAGATCCCCGCCAAGCCGCTGGACTCCTCCGGGGGCCTCCCTCCGGTCTCGGGCGGGGTGGGGGGTGCGGGGAAGACGGGCGGGGCGGGCGGAGCAGGCAGGGCCTTCTGCCTGGAGCCCCCTCCCGCCTTCAGGAGAGTGGGGGGCGGGTCGGGACTGGACGACCAGTCCTGCTCCGTACTGCAGATGGCCAGGACCCTCAGTGAGGTGGAGTACCAGCCGGGGCGGGACAGGAACCCCCCCGTCCCGCACAAGGGCATGGGCGCCCCCCACCTGCGAGGGCTGGGTATGCAGGACGCCTGCCGAACCTTCCCCCCCCGCTCCATACAGGAGAGCATCGCTGAAGACCTGCCAGAGGAGGTGAGCACGCCCAGGCCTCTGTAAACACGCCCTGCAGTATTACTGAGTCCCACTGTGAGTCGACTGCAGCCTGTGCTAGTGTAGCGGGTGTAGCTCAGGTAGTTCGCTAGTAAGCACAGTGATGTGCAGTAAAGCGAAGGCCTTGGAGCAGGTTACCGTGACAACACACTCTCTGGCGACGCAACCCTCAGGTTAAGAAAAATAACAACGTTGCCCTTCGCTAGCGGCGGTTTCGCATTTAGCTGAACTGGAAAGGCATTCGTCTTTGGAGCCTGTGGACGAGTGAGAGGTTATTTGTTCAAATCTCATCTCGGGTGAGTGCTTCTCAGTCGGCACACTAGGCTTTATGTGTCTTTACTGTGCTGAGACGACTGTATCCTGTGTTAGGTTGTCTCTGTGCTGTACTGAGCTGTATCCAGCGCTGACCCGTGTCTCTGTGCTGTACTGAGCTGTGTCCATCGCTGACCCGTATCTCTGTGCTGTACTGAGCTGTATCCAGCGCTGACCCGTATCTCTGTGCTGTACTGAGCTGGCTGTATCCAGCGCTGACCTGTGTCTCTGTGCTGTACTGTGCTGGCTGTATCCAGCGCTGACCTGTGTCTCTGTGCTGTATTGAGCTGTATCCAGCGCTGACCCGTATCTCTGTGCTGTACTGAGCTGGCTGTATCCAGCGCTGACCTGTGTCTCTGTGCTGTACTGTGCTGGCTGTATCCAGCGCTGACCTGTGTCTCTGTGCTGTATTGAGCTGTATTCAGCGCTGACCTGTGTCTCTGTGCTGTACTGTGCTGGCTGTATCCAGCGCTGACCTGTGTCTCTGTGCTGTACTGAGCTGTATCCAGCGCTGACCCGTGTCTCTGTGCTGTACTGAGCTGTATCCAGCGCTGACCCGTGTCTCTGCTGTACTGAGCTGGCTGTATCCAGCGCTGACCCGTGTCTCTGTGCTGTACTGTGCTGGCTGTATCCAGCGCTGACCCGTGTCTCTGTACTGTACTGAGCTGGCTGTATCCAGCGCTGACCCGTGTCTCTGTGCTGTACTGAGCTGGCTGTATCCAGCGCTGACCCGTGTCTCTGTGCTGTACTGAGCTGTATCCAGCGCTGACCTGTGTCTCTGTGCTGTACTGAGCTGGCTGTATCCAGCGCTGACCCGTGTCTCTGTGCTGTACTGAGCTGTATCCAGCGCTGACCCGTGTCTCTGTGCTGTACTGAGCTGGCTGTATCCAGCGCTGACCCGTGTCTCTGTGCTGTACTGAGCTGTATCCAGCGCTGACCCGTGTCTCTGTGCTGTACTGAGCTGTATCCAGCGCTGACCCGTGTCTCTGTGCTGTACTGAGCTGGCTGTATCCAGCGCTGACCCGTGTCTCTGTGCTGTACTGAGCTATATCCAGCGCTGACCCGTGTCTCTGTGCTGTACTGAGCTGGCTGTATCCAGCGCTGACCCGTGTCTCTGTGCTGTACTGAGCTGTATCCAGCGCTGACCCGTGTCTCTGTGCTTGACCCGTGTCGCTGTACTGAGCTGGCTGTATCCAGCGCTGACCCGTGTCTCTGCGCTGTACTGTGCTGGCTGTATCCAGCGCTGACCCGTGTCTCTGTGCTGTACTGAGCTGTATCCAGCGCTGACCCGTGTCTCTGTGCTGTACTGAGCTGGCTGTATCCAGTGCTGACCCGTGTCTCTGTGCTGTACTGAGCTGGCTGTATCCTGCGCTGACCCGTGTCTCTGTGCTGTCCCCAGGGCATGTGGCAGGGCGGCAGTAGCAGCTCGAGCCTCTCGGTGGAGTCCAGCGTGGGGGAGTGGCTTCAGAGGCTGGGCCTGGAGCGTTACGAGGAGGGTTTGCTGCACAACGGCTGGGACGACCTCGAGTTCCTCAGGTGACACCTGTGCTATTATTATTATTATACAGTGGTGTTCAAATAAATAGCAGTGTGTTAAAAAAAGTGAATAAAGTGCAAATAGTTTTTAATAGCTTTTAGTTCCATATTTCAAATGTAGTGGAAACATTACACATTCAATTCCAAATCAAAGCATTAACACATTTTTTATCAAGTCTGCATTATTCTTTTACAGGAAGCAAAGAAAAGGAATATTAATCTGTTCAAAAAAATATCAGTGTCGACTTTTTCTCTTCAAACTCAAACACTTACTGTATAAACTGAAGACATTTTTCAAGATTTAACTTCACTTTAAATTACTGAACTAATATTTAGTTGCATAACCATTGTTTTTGCTAACTGCTGCGTATCTGCGTTGCATCGAGTCAACTAACTTCTGGCACCTAGAAACAGGTATTTCAGCCCAGGATGAACGAACTACATTCCACAGTTCCTGTGAATTTTTGGGTTTTGCTTCAGAAACTGCATTTTTAATGTCACCCCACAAGTTTTCAATGGGGTTGAGGTCGGGGATTGAGCTGGCCACTCCATTACCTCAATCCTTTTTGTCTGGAACCAAGATGTTGCTCGCTTACTTGTGTGTTTGGGGTCGTTGTCTTGTTGAAACACCCATTTCAGGGGCATTTCCTCTTTGGCATACGGAAACATAATCTCTTCAAGTATTTTGATGTATTCAAACTGATCCATGATCCTTGGTATATGATAAATAGGCCCAACACTGTAGTGTCCCCATACCATGATTTTTGCGCCACCATGCTTCACTGTCTTCACAGTGTACTGTGACTTGAATTCAGTACCCGGGGGTCGTCTGACGTACTGTCGACGACCACTAGACCCGAAAAGAACAATTTTACTCTCATCAGTCCACAGAATGTTACGCCATTTCTCTTTGGGCCAATCGATGTGTTTCTTGGCAAATTTTAACCGATTCTGCACATGCCGTTTTTTCAACAATGGTGCTTTACGGGGGCTTCTTGCTGATAGCTTAGCTTCGATCAAACGTCTTCTGACTGTAACAGCACTTACAGGTAATTTTAGGTCATCTTTGATCTTTCTGGAGGTGATGATTGGCTGAATATTTACCATTCTGACTATTCTTCGATCCGTTTTAACAGTAGTTGCTCGTTTTCTTCCGCGTTTTCCTGGTTTTTGTTGCCATTTTAAAGCATTTGAGATCTTTTTAGCTGTGCATCATATAATTTTCTGCACTTCTTTATACATTTTCCTCTCTACAACTTTTTAATCAAATTACGTTGTTGTTCCGAACAATGTTTGGAACGGCCCATTTTACTTAGCAATTCAGAAGGAAATATATTTTATAACAATGTGTGAAACATTTGCTTCCCTTCTTCTTTAATAAAGGACAATTAATGACACCTGTTTTTTAATTCATAATTAATGAATTCTCTAATTAAACTCCACACTGCTATTATTTTGAACACGCCCCTTTCAATGAATGAGTCAATTACTCAGAACAAGCAGCGTGCATGTCATGACAGTTGGATCATGTTGTTTTTCTATTACACTACTACATCTACAAGTAAATTATTTGCCATGCAGAAATATCACTACTACTAATAACAGTGGTTCATCAGGTTACTGATGTTGTACTGCTATTTTTTTTAACACAACTGTACATTATTATACATTATATTTACATGCGCCTTTCAAGGAACACAAGGACACTGACAATGATGAGGGGGAAACTCGCCTGAACCACCAATGTGTAGCACCCACCTGGGTGATGCACGGCAGCCATTTTGTGCCAGAACGCTCACTACACATCAGCTGAAGTGGAGAGGGACTGTGTATAGGACTGTGACTGCCTGCTGCAATAAGAGCTTTTATCTTTAAGAGTTTGGCTCAAAGACAGAGACGGCTATATAACAGCAGTTCATGTCAAAGCTTTTTACGGCACAATAATATTTAACAGTTCCGCCGTTGCTGTTTTTTTGGGACTAGGATGTTATGAGCTTAGCCAAGACACCAATATGAAGCAAGCCAAATACAAAGAGAGTCTACTGAGACAGGTTAGAACTCAGAGCTGCCCTGAGTGACAGGGGAAGGGGGTGGGTTCTCTGTGGATGCTCCTCCCCTTCCAGTCATCTTTTTTCATCTTGCTTCACAGTGACATCACAGAGGAAGACCTAGAGGAGGCGGGAGTTCTGGATCCCGCCCACAAAAAGATTCTGCTTGAGAGCTTGAAGCAGCAGCAGCAACAGCAGCAACAAAAGTGAGCCGAGCCAAGTCAAGCCAAGCCAAGCCAAGCCAAGCTGGTCCAATCTGTGCCTCACAGGAATTGCACTGTATTTTCTTCATTGTTTTTTTTCTCAAGGACATTTATTTTTTATTTTTTTTGTTAATTTTATTTTTTTAAGTGCTTTTTAAGTTCGTTGTCTATCATTGTTATAATTATCGTCATTATTTAATATAAGAGCATTTTATGGAAACCACCCCACCACTACACCTCTTTCTGACTGACAACGGACTACCTTCCTGTTCCCACGGCTTGGCGACAGGAAGTGACATCATCAGGCTTCCTCTCAGAGAACTGTCTCCAGAGGTAGCCTGTATTACATTCCTTGCCTTACCTTGGGCAGGTGATTCACTCCTTTAGTCTAACGTCAGTTTATTTTTTATTATTTCAATTTTTTAACATTATATTGCATGTGTTATGTTGAAAAGGGAAAGGGAACGGTTTAAGCCAAATCCGCACTGACTGACTGACCGCTCACAGGACGTGAGGCAGGTTGTGAGACTGAGTGTACGTTCGTCCGGGTGTTTGAGAGCATTGAAGACTCTCACCTGCTCCTCCGAGTGTGTTAAGACTGAAATTGTATATTATATTTTCAGTTCAGTTTTAATTTTTTTTTGGAATGGCTATTGCTCGTTTCATACCACAGTTCACTTCCGACACCTCTTTCTTCCTGAGTGGAGAGAGAAGGCATCTTCTTTCTCTCGTCTTGTAAATTGAAAGCACTCTTAATAGCGTCCGTTTCAGTTCATTTATATGGTGTTGAAAACATGCTTTTCTACTCTAGTTGCCATTTCCTGTCCGTTCTCTATTCAGCCTCAAGCACAGGTCGGTCTCTCTGAAACGCCAGTTTTGTGTTGGTGCATTTCACCACCAGGTGGTGCTATTGATTTGAATAACAGTCATTCTCCACAATACTGTTAAATTGTTGAGTTTCGATGCACCTGGATTTAAGGAGGGAGAAACTTCAAAGATGCACAATGTTACAAAAAATAATTTGTTCATTCTGTCGTCCTAACGATGATAGAGGCATATTTTTTTAGACCCATTTTGCTCTTTGAGCCGACTGCCAGGTAGATAGGTGTGTGCATACATATTTTTATGAGAAGTTCATTACAATCACCAGTGAGTGAATCCAGAGCCGCTTCAATCATGTGATGATTGGAAACGAGACTGTCGAAGAGAAAGTGTTGTACGCTGTGTGAGTGCACATCTTTGATGGAAAATCACGGGAGAAAGTTAACTGACATGCCATAGTCACCACGTCCTCATTCAGGTTCTCTCTCAAAGACCTGCACTAACAGCTGAACTTTGCTCGCCATCACCTCCAGGACTGTGTGGGCTGGCAGCCATCTCTCTGGCCTGGTCTGCTTGCCAAGGGATTTGCACAAAACGGTCGGCACCATCTATCCAGCTGGAGAACTGGCTGTGGGACCCTGTTTTATGACTTAATTTACCGTACGTGTCCTCTGCTCTCCTTCCTCCTGTCTTGTGTTGGCCCGCACGCATACACACACGCACACACTCATTCACGCACGCACACACTCATGCACGCACGCACACACGCACACACTCATTCACGCACGCACACACGCACGCACACACATACGCGCACCCACGTCTCACGTGCCTTCAATGGAGTAGGCTGCTCAGGCAGCTACTCTCACAAATTCATCTACTGATCAGGGGTGTTAAAACCGCCTTAAATAATTGTTACGTCCCACCCCACTCCTCCTAAGAAGCGGTCTTCTTCCTCAGTGACATTCTGTTTGCATTAGTTCATCTTTGCACATTGAACCTTATTATGGGATGTTTTAGCCGCTTCTCTCCGCTGGTTCAAAGTTAACCGCCGCAATTTACGCTTTCATTTCACCACTGCTGCCAAACGGGAACGAAGCCCTTTTCTGGTTATATTGTCTGTTCCACTTTTTTTTTTAAAAATCTGTGGAGCATCTGTTTTTCTAGTTTGTAACTCCAGTCAGAGTAATCGTGCCTGTTCAAATCGCTCCCATCATTGTTTGTGTTTAACTTCTAAACCTCTCCTACGCATCTCAAGTTGTTTTGTTTAAATCCCGCTGCCGGTTTGTCGTCTTAATGTTGTGTTGTATTCTTAAGTTAATATTGCAGGTCGACTCATTAAGACCCCCCCTCCCCCCACCTACAAATAAAAACTAATGAATAACAGTCAATGAATGTGACTGATGGACTCCAAAAATGTTTGAATAGTGAATATAGTGCCTTAATAAAGATCTTCCAACACGCCATTTCAGATCGACTGCCATAATATCAGTGAGATCAGAATAATTGATAATTGAAGGGGAAAGCTCCCACTAAGGACGCCGGCGATATATCAGAATGCAGTACTGACTGTTCATGGAGCAAATGAAAAAATAACCAAGGAATGAGTGGTTTAATATTTTATAATGTGACATTTATCATACAGTACATTAGAAAAAAAAAAAACCTACAGTGACAAAGCATGTGAATAGAGTCTCCTCTTCAATTCAGTGTGTGATCATTAGCAGCTTTAGAGTCCTGCGCAGCATGTGATTGGCTCATTGGGATTCACACCAATCAGAACCACTTAAACCAGGAAATGTACATCATGAATGGAGGTTAACCTCAGAGCAACACCCAGTGCAAGACCGCTTTGCCATTACATGTCACTTCACTTCTATAGTTTACTAGATATTTGTATAGTTGACGATAGAAAAGCTCATTCGAGCTCTCGTCCGACTCCCTCTTCACAGATCCCATTGCGGTAGAGCGGGAAACGAGTTTCTAAGGTTTTATCACAGATACTGTATCAATATCACACTTTTAACAAATAAAAATGATGTAGCAAAGTTTTGGTGGAATAATCCAGGACGAGCAAATATTCCTCCATTTTGAGCCTTTGAGAAACCCGCTCACATGAAGTAGTCTCTTCATCTGTGTTATTATGAATATGAATATTGAGCTGTGAAAGGCCTGCTTTGTCCCATAAGTGCCACATTATAAGTAGTCTGGTATATTTTATGAATAAACTCCTGATGGGTTTTTTTGTGTTGGTTTTGTTTTAATCTGGACCAAGAGGGTAACTAATATATTTGTTGTTCTAGGTTGTAGCTGGGAAGTAATATCACCAACGCCCCTTTTTCACAAGACACAAGGATGCACGGGATAGAGGCAGTGTTTCAGAGGAAATGTTTTTATACTGTTACATACTAGTGCTATAAATGTGTACTCTATCCTCTAAGACTGAGTATAAACATTGTGTGGACACGGTAGAGAAAGGGATACACAGAGAGGAAGGGCCTCGGGGGAAGGAATGGATTGGGACACAGGCACGAGAAACCAAGCCGCTGTCTTCTCTGCTGTGAGCTTGCGATGCGTGGTCTTTGGAATCGGAATGTCGGAATCAACACTGTAAAGTAAAACTGCACTAGCCTTATATTTATATTATATTTACAAGTTATTTTCATCTTACAATATTTTATACCTATCTTTAAAAAACAAAAACAAAAAAAAAACCGGACCATAACTAAAGGTCACATTTACTGTTACTCTTTTTTTGTCTTTAGTTCAATAAATTATTACTATATTGGATTACTATATTATTTTTTTGGTCACGTATAGGTATAGCTTATTAAATAAAACTGTAAAATGGGAGACGTTTTAGGGCTTGTCTCCATAGGCAGTTGTGTATTTTTTTAAAAGAAGAAGAAAAAAAGAAAGAAAAGTGTGCTGCTGTTTGGCGGAATGGTGGAATGGCTGGGACCGGTCACCGTAGAAACAAGGGGCGGGGCTGCTTTCTGCATCTGTGGCTGCCGGGCGCCATGGCCTGCGGTGTAGCTCTTACCTTTTGCTGCAATTTTCTTCTGGATTATTGCTTTGGAAAAATCCTCAAGTTCATAACGGTTATTACAGCGAAAGCGTCCTCCGCTGTGAGCTAGTGGTGACTGGGGACGCTGACCCCTCTACTGCCGCTAAACGGAGGATAGCAAAGAGGGGCACGCAGTGCAGTGGGGTCAAAGGTGAACCAGCACTCATGTGGCGAGAGACCACAAAGAAAGCAAGGAAGCAGCCACCGGCTTTTAAGTGGGAAGAGGACAGAGGTCTGCTGACCGATACTTTGTTCATACTTTTTTTTAAAAAGCAGCGTTGGGTAATTGGATTTAGGGATTTTTCTTTCTCCAGCTCTGAATTACAAAGGGAAGTTGTGCTTGCTGCTCCTTTTCTCTTTTCCCCCCCAGTCTCTCCCAATACCTATTTTGTTTATTTTTCACCAATTGAAATTCAAATTGAAATGAATGAATTTTGGGGGTGTGGAGGCGGGGGTTCAGTCTCCCTAACCTGCAGCGTAAGTGCCGAATGAGGGTCTTGTGGTTCATGGTTGTGTACCAAGCAGCTTCGGCGAATATTTCCTCGGCAATCGCATCCTATTTGAAAAGTAAATGAAGAGAAAATAAATGGTAGTCGGACCTGCTGTGTGTGCAGGGTTTCTCAGCCTGTCGTCTGGTTTGGGTGCAATTATACAGCTTGGGTGCATGGGTGGAATGTTTCTGTGAGCCCTAACCCCTAATGCATGTATAGCCCTGACCCCTAGCCCATGCACGCCCACGCGCCTGTCGCTCCAAGTCCACGTGATAATAAATAAAAAGGGAGTCCAGCTCAAAGGAAGGAGGCGAGTTCTAGAACAGGTTCGTCTTCAGGGCGTTGGGTTTCCGATGGAAGCTGGACAGGACCCCGGCGAAGGGGCCGGCCATACTGTCCGCGGGCTGCCAGGCCTTCAGCAGGTCGGAGCCCTGAGGCCCGGCGGGGGCCACCCCGGTGCTAGTGGAGCCCAGACCGGGCCAGCTCGGGGCCTTGAGCCCCTGGTGGACAGAGGAGGAGGAGGTGTTGACGAAGCCGGCTCCCACGGGGCTGGGACTGAGGCTGCTCCCGGGGCTTCCCATGTTTCCCGAGCTGGGGAGAGACGCCGTGCTGTCCGGGGTCGGGCTACACGTGGACTCTTTTGACTCATCGTCCTCCGATGAGGACCTGTTCTCACCTTTCTTGGTGCTCGCGTTGCCATTACTCCCCGTGCCGTTGTTGCCTTTTGAGTTGGCCGCGCGCTCCTGCTTGCGGAATTTGGCGCGTCGGTTCTGGAACCAGACCTGTGGAAGACGGTAGTTCTGAGTATTTATAGCAACCTTGGTATTATAAACAGTTTACCTCGTAGGTTGATGGTGTTCTACAATTAACAAGTTATTTAAAAGTCTGTTGTATGGATTAATTAAGACTTATTCTACGTTTTGGTGCCGTATCCGTTTTTGACTTGACACATTTCACGGCATAGTCTCCGTCTCTTGATCGCACTCACCTGAACTCTGGCTTCGGTAAGGTCGATCTTAAGTGCCAGCTCTTCTCTTGTGTAGATATCCGGGTAATGCGTCTCCGCGAACACCCTCTCAAGCTCCTTCAGCTGAGAGCTGGTGAACGTCGTGCGTATGCGCCTCTGCTTGCGTTTCTCGTTAAGCCCGGAAGGGTCGGAGAAGAACTTGTAGGGTACTGAGGAGGCAAGGACGGTGTGAGATGAGGCAAGCCCCAATCAAACAAGAAATTGCAATAAATAAACAAAAAATAATTAGATATACAGATTTCATTTCATATTTAAAATGTATTTTCGCCTTGAAAGAAACAAAAGAAAAAAACATACGTGCATATCTGTGATATTTATTCATTGAAAGCTTCAGGTTAAATATATTTTCCAATAAATACGTTTATACTAAATCTATAGAATAAAATATAACGCTTTAATACTCCAATTTCAATGATCTTATTTAGGTTATTAGACTATCTGTAAAACAATTAAACATTAAAAGGAATGCAGACAATTGTATTTTACTCATTTTTAACCACAAATTCATGTCTTGCGCCACGGTAATTGGGAACTTCTTTAAGCATGATCAATTTTATTCAGGATTAACGTAACCTAAATTATCGAATTAAGGAAATGGCACAAAATCTTAATTCACAAACTGTACTGTCGGTATACATTTTAAGTCGCTCTTGATAAAAACATCAGCTAATCGCAATGTAATGTAGGCTATGCCATAACTTCTTCTGTTTGCACAGTGTATTCTAAATTCATAAAAATATGAATTTTCTAGGGTATTGAGGATTTTTTTGTATTCATAAAATATTAATTTTTATGTAATTAGCCTATACTTTTAATTTAAAGGAAAATATTAGTTTTAATGTGTTGTAATATAATGCGAAAAAATGCGAATTGGAGAAATTCGCAAAGCGTAAAGTAAAATCTTAAAATTGTATCAATATGTTCAATATAAGCACATTTAAATCTCAGCTGTAGATTTATATACGTGCAGGCTGCACCTACGTATGTCCGTTGATCTGCGGTTAAGCTCTGTCGCTCACCAACATAGATGTTTCAGATAAAATCTTGATCTGATCAAAGTGTCCCCCAATGACGTGTTTTATTCTGATGATATCCGCCGTAGCAATGAATAATTACGCTGGAAAATATATTTTACAATTATATAAATACAATTATTGTTAGAATGATACAGTTGAATTAATTTGTGTTTTGTAGGCTATTTGTTCAGATGAAGTTGGTAGCCTATAAATTTAAGCACAAGCACTCTTAAAAAATCTGAATAAAGTAGGCCTATGTGCAGCCTGCCTAATTAAGATTTAAGCAAATACATCGCGTTTTAAACAAACTGGTATATAAGGTAGGCTACAGCGTGTAGGCTACTCTTTTAAATGACTGCTGTAAAATGACAGTTTAGACAGCTCCCTGTTACGCCCAATGTGATCTGACGTGCAAGAGATCAATTGTGTTGATTAGATCACTCTATAATATTACGCATTTGGGATATTTTATTATATCATTGAAAGCACATGCGAATCTATCTGTCACTTTAGACATATTGGTGTAATCTATATAAGACAAAGGTAATACAATGACAATCCCGACTCCCGTTTTGTTTGTGCCACTATAGGAGCATCGCATAGAAGTATGCGCTTGAAAATGTCAAAGCACGTGCGTCTGTTACTGCCTGTCATACAGGCGACAAATAGACCCCTTGATTAAATACCCATATATTGCTATTTTATTCAGTTAAGAGAAATTGTTTACCTGTGGAATATGGAGCAGGTTGGTGATCTCGAAGTGCTCCCAGCGTACAGCTACCCGTGCTGAGGGGAGGACAACCTGGGTTGGCACCGAAGCTGGTCCGGATAGGGTTGTACTGAAAGGTGTTGGCTTGACTGCACGAGTTGAAGTCCGCATAGGCCGAGGCTTCCATCGCAGCCATGCACGAGTCGTAGGTATTCAGGTAAGAGTAATCCATTTTGTACATGGAGAAGCGGCAAGGTAACTCTCAAGCGAGTGCTTTTTCACAGGCGAAAATGAAGTCTTGAGCAAACAAAGACGGGGTGAAACCGGGACATAAAGGGATAGTCCAAATTGTTTTATTAATTGACAAGACCTCTGATCTGTGGTATTCGGTACCGTCCAAAATGGATCAAGCTACGTGCCCCCTCAGCTTTTTGGTCCCGACAGCGCGCGCTCTATCTGCCTGTGTCGCAAAACCCCTTTTTCTCTCCCGCTCAAGCATCCACGTCCCTCGCGCTCCTCACCCTGACTGCTCTTCACTGTCCCGAGTTCTGTTCGACAGCGCTATGCTCTGCCCGAGCGGCTGTGGCGTGTTTATAATAAACTTGGCAGTCGTGGAGACAATAGCGAGGCGGTGGTCTCTTTACATGACAATATCTCCCTAGTCTATTGGGGGGCATCACTAGTGGACAGCCCCCTCCCACTTCTCATGCATTACTAATTCACGATTAACCCTTTCGTTCGAACATCATGGGGCAATTGAAATAATAATTATAATGAAACGTAGCATATTATCTGATATTGTATCAAGTAGGATAGTAGCTACTAGATATATAGACTGATTACAAAATACACATTTTCTATTTAGGCGACGTTCACGATGATATTTTGGTTTGCACATTTTATTTTCTAACTGCCTTGAATATTGTCTGTTAAAATCTGTTTTGATGATGTCAAAGCTAATTGAACGAATCCCTGCCAAAATAGTACATTTTTAAAACGTGATATTCGGTGAATCCCACCTGTCATAAAAGCAATGACGCCTGTAAATTGGTTTAAATTGTTGCTCAGTGTCATCGAATGTGATACTAACACATTTAATCGCCCCTCAGGCAACAACACTTTAATAGTGTTTAAAAAAAGGAAAAAGCCCACCCAGTCTTTGTTTAAAAGATAGGGATCTTGTGTTATCGCTTTCGCTCGTATTTTATTCGTTTATGAAATAATGGATGATTCTGATGATGAATAATAATTTTGAGACAATTTGAATGAATATAACCGAAGTATCCGCTCATATAGCCATATGCACATATGTATAGACAAATATAGACAACTCCAAAATAATGGGATGGTTTAATATGCATCTTTACATTGTATAATTATTTTCGAAATTTCCGTCAAGGAACAATTCATTGTGCTTACCAATTAACTAAAGCAGCCCATTAATTAATTTAGCATTTGTGCATGCTAAATTAATTAAAAGGCCCGCGTGTATCCTATTTTGTCGGAATAATCCAGTGGAATTTCTTTATTTTAAAAGAGCCGACTGTGCTGCATTGAGCTGCAAGCATGTTATCGCATTAACGTTTGACAAACAAATTGTTCTAATATGATCTCTGGCCGTTAATTCGGCCTGAGTGCGAGTGTGAACTTCCGTATTTTTGAAATATCAATTAGACTACATGAAATTCTTGCTTAAAAATGAAATAGTCCTATATTTGTGGACCATCATCGCGTGGTGTTTCCGAATAAATCTATTTCACAAGAACTGGTTAAACCACACAGTTCTTCAGACACGCGCACCTTCTCTGCACATATCCATCTGTTCCGACATGAATATCCCTACACCTCTAAAATGTTGAATTATTAAGGATTTATTTACTGCCTAAATATAATTATTTGTAAATAACGAATCGAATAAACAAATATTTAGGCATATTGTATATATACAATTATAGGCCCCTCTTTCTCGCTCTCTCTCTCTCTCTCTCTCTATATATATATATATATATATATATATATATATATATTCAATGTTGTTATATAGTTGCTCCTCTGAGATTTTCACACTTGAAACGTTTCTGACTAAGGTCTAAAGACAAGGCTATAGCTGCACTTATTTGTTGCCAATCCATCTTCAATTATCCGACCGCAGCCATTTTATTGGTTAAGCCCTATAATGTAAACGTCGATTGTGATACAGGAATTCCATTTTACTTTCAGCGTAGACTTATGTGACCAATAACTTACTATTTTTTGAAACACTTGTTGCACCTAAAACACGACATGTAGCCTATAGCCTAAACGAATGCGCGCAGGCTATTGAACAATTGTATTTACAATTTAAGTTCAACATATGTTTAGCATGTAGCATTGACTAAACGTGCGCAGAGAAACGTGATTTTAAAGGCGTCCTCAATACAATAGCAATGAGTGAGAGAGTCCTCATTTCACGCATCCTTCTAATCGTGTCCATCTCTTCGTAATTAAATTTGCGCCCTGCTCCACGAGCCAGACTGGAACGTGCCAAGACTAGTTGGTTCTCTGGCGTTCATGGCCCAAAGCTCGCGGCAAACCCTTTTCAGAATCTTGCCCTCGTGTCGATCCCACTCTATTGCTCTTCTCTCATTTTTCTTTTTTAAAAGATCTGGAACCAGTCACAGATCTATGTGGCTTTCTGGCTGTAACCAGGTTAGACATGGGCCGCCTGCAGCAGGTTTGTCACGGTGAATTTGGATAATTCGAGAGTGAATAGCCGGCAAACCAAAGAGACCCCTTCAACCCATCAAACTCAATCCATCAACAAATAAATCATATGCATATATTATTTCACTTTATTTCCTAAATATATTGTACAGCTGACTTAACATCTACGATGAAAAAGTGCTAAAGCGACACAAATTTTGTTCGGATAGCAACAAGTTGTAGACTACGTATATGCTTGGCTTTATACTTTTAAATTGATGTCTATATTAGGCCTGCATATGCGGATATAACCAATATGTGTTGTTCTTTTTAATTAAAGTATGCTCTATTATGCAAACGAGATTATAAACTGGGTTAGAACCCCAGAATAACGGATAATTGCATAAAATATGTTCTGTGCAATAAATTATTTTTGTGTGGTGTAAGCCTTGGCTATTTTGTGACACAAAGTGTGGCGTATGCCTTGGCTATTTTGTGATATCTACATAAACTAATCTGGTGACTATTCCGCTCTTGAGTAGAATTGAGAGGAGCTGGTTGTATACAATGTGCGGGATCTTCTCTCATCGAGTTTGTTCAAAGGAGGAATAATATTCTTTAATATATCATCTCAATTTCAAAGACCAGTCGAACGCTCAAAATGATAATAAAATTAATCGCACCTAAACAACAGCATAGGCTACCATTCGAACAGTAACAATTATTTTATCTATATTAATTGTGATGATAATTTATTATATATCTATAAATTAATTTATTACAATTTAATTTAAAAAGAGTAGAATAACTATACGTTAAACTTATGCTTTTTTATAATAAACCATTGTTTTTCATTGCATAGAAATTGATTGTCGGGTGCATAAGGGAAAATGTGGCATGGTGTTATTAAGGCTAAATTAATTTAGACATAATATATGGCCATAGCTCAGAATATAATTAAAAGATTTAGGCCACTATTCTGTAGCCTATTCCGTGAAATTGATAATTAAAATTTTGTATCGGTTTCACAATCACTGTTGTTGAAAAGAGCATGGGGACTTGGGATATTTAATATTTTGTAAACATTTCTATATCGATTATGTTGTCACTACTTTAATTTCTAAATTAAAAAGGCTTTTATCCGTCGATTCATGAACGAGAATAAACGACTATTTCAGCACCTTTTCAATGGACAGCAGCCAGGCGATTTATGAGATATTAGATTTAGTGAATTCTTAGCCTTGTGTGTGACATGTAAATACATCCTTAGTGTACAATGTATGGGTTGTTGGCAGGTGTAGCCGTATACAAGAAAAAACATGAGAATGAGTTAAATTAAACAATGGTTTCTTTCCATAACAGATATACAATTTGTCTTAATTATCAGTGTCAAATAAACGGAATTGTTTTGGTAAATCTAAAATGCTTTGTTTTTTTAGGAACAACATGTTATTTCAGTCTTGCTATGTATATTTTTAATTTCAAACGATATTCTTAAAGTAACCTCGGTTATTTTAAACCTGATAAATGATAAACACTTACAAGGCTATGTCTAAATAGTTAATTTGTGGTTCACGGTCTTATGTCCACGGTCAGTTTGGCTAGGCTACCTTTGTGAAAGATTATGAAGACCGATATTATACTGGAGCTTTTGTGGAGGCAACTATTAATTTCGCCAAATTAAGGTTTTCCATTGCTAATAACGTTGTTTTTTGTAGCATAGCGTAATTAGGCTACACCAAGAGATTGTGGTATTTTAAAGGATTAATCTACATTTTCTGAACGATCTGTTGTCCTCTTTTCTTGAGCGACAGTTCTAGCCTACGTGTCGTGTCAGCTAAACTCGTTACATCTTCCTCCCAGTTACCTCTATACAGACATACGCCCTCGGGACAGAAACCAGCTTTACCCCCCAAAAATCCTTTCTTTGAACCCAGGTTGTCCCTGCCTCATTCATTTCTGCTCCCTCACGGTTAGTTCTATTACCCAGTGCCATCTATCCGTCACAGCACTGCTTCCTCCGACTCATCCATCTTCTCCCGCTCCCCTACCCTACCCTACCGCTTCATTAGGGCAATCTGCATTCACGAGCGATCGGTCATAGTTCTGTCACCCCTCGTGCAGCCTATGCATTTCCGTCCTGGGTCTAGGAGTCGCTTGTGAGACGGACCTCTTTTTAATGGGTGGACTATCGGAAACGATTAATGTCAGAAGGATGAAAAAGCGAAACAAAACTAAACCAAATTTAATTATTCCTTTGGGAGGAGTCTTCTATTCTACAAGAGGCCTACATTTGAACAGTGAAACATTTCCTGAGAAATAAAAGTAACCTCTAGTCTATCTATAGACTAAAATACACAATTAAAGCTCTGGCAAAGATTGATATCAAATGAGGATGCACACATTTTCAAATAGCTCTGCCGATAAATGTTTAAAATGACTAAATACTTTTATTGTTGCCCTTTTTAAACCAGGGGATAAGGCAAATTAAACTTTTATTTTCAGCTAAAGACTCTGATCCGTCAATCTTCTGTCCCGAGAAGCCTCTCGTGACTTTTGTGCAGCCTTTATTTACACGAATACCATGAATTAGAATGGGTTTCCATTAATGTTTCAGTTAATCGCCAATGAATTTAAAAGTCCAAGTTAAAACCCCACATCCTTTCAGTTCCCCTGCGCGAGAGAATTAGCCAGGATTAAGACCCATTTTCAAGACAAACACTCGGACAGCAGTGGATTTTAAAGTCTGATGATACCCCCTCTTTGAAGGGATTAGGTCACCCGTTGGTACGGTGTTCAACACGAGTAAAGGTCGTTGCTCTCTTCGTCGAGTTGGAAACCATTCAAACTTTTCCCTGAAAACCCAGACCCTTGCCGAAATGCAACTGTGCTCTTGTCTCTTTTCGGAAATCCTCTAGTGATGGCACTGAACAGCTTATAGGCTAACCACAGCAAACTGATAGCAATGTTCAAACGATATTCACCGACAGACTCCATCAAAACTAACCAGTCTATGAAAGATAGACCAAAGCCGTCTTAAATTTAGATTAAAATCCTCTAAAAGTTTCTTAATTTAATTAGGCCTACACGAGTATTTAAAACAGAAATTTCGACAGTATTTAGGCCTATATTTTGTAATGAGCAAGTAAAATAGTTACCGTAATTTGTAATTTCTGTTTACATCATTATAGGCTACATGCTAGATTATGCTACACTTAAATGAGAAAGGTTGTAGCCACTTAACTGGAGATAATTAGCCTGCAGTGTTTAGACGTCTCATTTATTGTGGTTCTCCCATATAAGCCTATTCCAAAGTTTCCATAAAAAAAGCAGTAAATGAATCGTTGGCTATAGCCTAGGACTACTTAATATAAACAATATTTTATGATTTAAAATGAGCCGAAACGCTCGTGCAGCCGGGCTCATGGCATTTTCTTTGTCTGCCATATGAGCCGTCTGATAAATGAGCGACGGAATACATTTCAGAAACCTTGAAAAAAAATTGAACTCTGAAAAAAGAGCAACAGTAGTCCCGAGAGAATACGTTTCAGGACCATTTCCCCCCCTCCTCCCAGCTGTATAACCTAAAATGCTCCAGCAGAAAAACAGCAGCTTCTCCAAACACGATAATTAGATCAGAGGATCTGGACCCACTCTTTGAAAGGCAGGTCCAACTGGCGGGGCGCTGGAGTTGTGGAAAGTTAATTGAATTAAGTTTCCTCTAAACTAATTAGGCAGCAATCTGCCACGCGAGCTGTCCCAGAGCAAGATTTGAATTAGGGAGAATGGATTTTTGTATTCTAAAAAGGGGACGGCTACAGGAGTCTTTGGATTTCTTTTTTAACTACAACATTTTGGCCACCAGATTATAGCTATACAATATTGTCAACTATGAACTCCTTAACTGGTCTGCCTTATTAGACCGACACTAAAATGTCAGGAAATAGTTCCTGTAAATCAAGTATCAAGTATCTTGATTTACATTGGAGGCCTACCTGAAATACCTTAATCAATTGCAAATCAATTAATCAAGCAAACAAAACCGTTTCCCCTAAAATCCCCCAAAACGATATTCGTCGCTATGTTGCAACATGAATTCAGTATGCTACCAGCTGTGTTCTTTTAAAGTAGGCTATTAAAAGCTACACAATCGTGTAGAACTCCCATCCACCGCGGGTGCAAAGATAACACCATTCGCCAGGTAATGAACGGAGGAGCCACAGATATAGACAGACAAATGAGCGCGGGCCTTGACGGCTCCAGAATGACGGGACAATATCAAATATACCCCGAATTAGTTGCGATACTTTAATATGCTGAAATATATTTTTTTGTCCTCGCCACTTTTACACAGCAATGTAATTTCACCTCTAAAGAGCAGGACAGCAAGGGTTAACCGATTTCCCTTCCACATCCACGGTCCTGTGGGGCCATGGTGAAAAAATAACGGAAGAGAAGACGTATTAAAATATCTTGTTGAAAGTGTAGACAAATATGATAATGGACGATACAAACTGGGGAGTATGTATGGCTATAACAGTAATGCATATTGAAGAATATTGAGTCTTTAACGCTGGCAACGGTTATACAGGAGGTACTGCACTGTATTCTGTTAAGCTGAAATGTATCCGGAGTAACTCAGGTAGACCAGGAACGTCGTCCAGTGTAAATGATGACATAGAACACATGTGTATCGTGGAAGTAGGCTGGAGTATGGAAGTAGGCTGGAGTATGGAAGTAGGCTGGAGTGTGGAAGTAGGCTGGAGTGTGGAAGTAGGCTGGAGTGTGGAAGTAGGCTGGAGTGTGGAAGTAATTTTAGGGATGTGCACATGAACACTAAACACGAGACCTGCAGAGAAACAACCTAACCTTGATGTTGAAGCAGAAAATGAACAAAAAGCAGTAGGCCAACCACACCCACACAGATATATTGAGACAGTATAGCAAACCAATAATACAGACAGACAGAAAAATTGATTAAATATGCCTTAATGAGTGATTCAAACAACACAGCCAAGTTGAACGGTCCCAATTACCTTAATTGTAATTCATATTACAGTCAGATACCACTAGATTAAAAATTAAGATTAAAAATGTTTTTACGCATGTGCAAAACTCCATCACAACAGCTGGCATGATAGTTGACATAATGACTTGTTGGTTTGTCTAATCTTGAAAATAACAGCTGTCACTTCATATCACAAAAAGACGTGTGGAGGGACCCCTGTGTGTGTGTGTGTGTGTAGAGGGACCCCTGTGTGTGTGTGTGTGTAGAGGGACCCCTGTGTGTGTGTGTGTGTGTGTGTGTGTGTGTGTGTGGAGGGAGCACATTGTGTGTGTGTGTGTGTAGAGGGACCCCTGTGTGTGTGTGTGTGTGTGTGTGTGTGTGTGTGTGTGTGTGTGTGTGAGTGTCTGTGTGAGTGTGTCTGTGTGAGTGTGTGTGTCTGTGTGTGTGTGTGAGTGTGTGTGTGTGTGTGTGTGTGTGGAGGGAGCACATTGTGCTGCGGATGGAAAGAAGGTGGCAGACCGTATTGTCTTTGCAAATCTCTGCCACGATTGTTGACAGCCTTTCCTAATGAAGCCCTTCGCACTCTTGCAATAACTTAATTCACTATTTACTTTCATTAGCGGAATGACATTTTCCACGTAACGCAATGAGTAACATCCTATGCTCACCCCTGCTCTCTCTGATGGTAAACAATGCGTTGGGTCTCCTCTCAGGAGTGGCTCTGTTTACAGTTTCCTCGCTTGGAATTCAATCACCAAAATTGCATTGAATATAAATAGTTTGACAGGCGGGGCTCTTTGGAATAACCCCCAGCCTCTCCTCGTCCTGCACTTATCCAAGTTGTCTTTAACCCCCATAATACTGGACGTTGGTGAGATAACAGTTACATATGTACTGTCAAGACAAATTTCCCTTTGGAGATGGGTTATCTTAAGAGAATGACTTGCACCTTGAAAAACGGTTCCTGTTTCCTGGTTTCAAACTAGTTTTTTCAGTGGACTGAAAATCAACGGATGGCTTTTCTCCTTGAGAACGGGAATTATCCAACCCTTGAAAAGTCTCCCCAGCTGACTTAAACATTAAATTAAAGACAAGATGAGTCTTCTCTGACAGGGTTTTTTTGTGACTGAGTTACACATTTGCAGAGCAGATTTTGGTTCACACCATTCCTATAATAGAGTTAGAGTTCTGGTACAGGGCTCCCAAACATTGGAATCAGGAAACCCAAGTGTCCTGAAGGTTTTCACTACAGCTTTCAGATAGCCTGGGTAGAAGCAACATTGATTAACCTTTTAATGTGTGAGATCACAAATGTGTTTAGAATGTTCTTAACTGAACATTCTAATGCTGATGTAACAATCACTACTGGTAATTGGCAATGGAGTTCTAGAACACTGGCAACAAAACATTCAGATAATGTTGCCCCCTCAAAACCATGGATGGGTTTTCGGTTTGATCACCACGGGGCGACCAAGATAATGCTGACGAGGTTCAGTCAGCAACCACAAAAAAAATCAAGATAAAAAAAATGGGACTCCAGCTG
This sequence comes from Ilyophis sp. 1 JC-2022, assembly GCA_022702515.1. Classification (NCBI taxonomy): domain Eukaryota; kingdom Metazoa; phylum Chordata; class Actinopteri; order Anguilliformes; family Synaphobranchidae; genus Ilyophis; species Ilyophis sp. 1 JC-2022. The sequence goes on from CM040402.1 coordinate 121,890,627, forward strand.
CCTCATGCAATCAACTAGTTTATGTATCCCCCTTTCACGTTCCAAAAACATCTTGAACAAATCAAAACTACAGAACTAGAGAAATGGTCCTTTGTGAATTTGAAGTGCAGAGCATCCAACCACTGGTTTGGAAGCACATTGGCACCTGCAGTTTTACGATTGGTTAATTCCAGCTGTTCAGGGCTCCCAGAAGCACCTTAGTGTTTTATGTTTGTGCTTTATTTATTTTATGATTAAAATGATTACAATTGACTGACATTACATAATAAAAATAGAGGAAGACAGATAACAAACAAATGATAAACAAACACGCAATGAAAGTAATATAAAAACAAAATAGCCTCAGATGATCTTTATCGAAGATCCTTTTGAGAGACGGGGCCCAGGTTCAGATTGCAGGGCAAGTCTTTATTCGTGCATATGCACATGGTTAGTAAACGTACTAAAGAAGCTTCGATCTCAGGGCAATTCTCTTGGTTCTATGACATGGTGGAATGCAGCTTATGCAAGCGTCTTACTGCAGTGTGTGTACATGTGAACACCCCCTCCTCACCGGTAACGATTTGCACAGCAGTTTATGAGCATGGTGTTTTTTCACATGGATGCCTACGCAAGAGCTTGTGTGTGTGTGTGCGTGCACGTCTGTAGCTGGGGGGTCCAGGCAGGCTGGCAGAGGGAGACAGAAGAGAATGCGGCTCTTTTTTGCGATGCTAATTCTTCCCTGCAGGAAGACAGTGCGTTCTACATATCTATGGAATGATGCGGAGAAAGAGTGGATGTTCCTTCCGCATTCCCGCCCCCTCTTCCAACTCCACCCCCCAACCCCAAACACACGTCCCACATTCTCCCAAACATTCCTGCCTTGCGGTTGGCCTTCGCTCGGCAGCGATCTGGATTCACCAAAAATAGTTGGACACAATCACAACGTGACACCTTTGGGTCATTGTAACATTTTTCTTATTGTGCACAAGTCAAATCTGCCAGCTGAGATTAGAAAGTCATTTAATGGGTAGGCAGTTTTAACAAAAATAAAGACGGAAGCTTACACTTAATAGAAAATGTTTAAATCATAAAAAATCTATGGCATCATTACACTCTTAAAATAATGAAACCACAGACGTATATCGGCTTAAACCATCTTCAGTATCTCGGGTTTATTTAACAATAATATAATATTTCTATTTTTTTCTGTGCTTAACATGCTAAGTCCATGTCTAAGAGTATAATTATCTCTAATTTTACATTACATCTTGTTTACACTTTTATTGTCTGTACATCTTTCTGCACAACATACAATTTTATGGCATTTATTGGACACAAAAGTAAACTATATATATCCTCCAGGAACTACAGAACATAATGTATAATTTCTACATCATTGCTTAGTACTGATGGTGTGTAAACAAACTCTACTCTAACGCCATACAACATCTCTATCTCTAGCCTTGGCTTCTCTTAGCAAGCTCAGTGGACACTATAATACTACTGTGTTCTATTTTAATTTCTAGATAAGTCTATATCAATATATCCATACATTTCTACTTTATCTACACACCAAAGCACAACAATTATTATTCTGTTCAACCTGTTCCTCCAGAGCAGGGCCACACGTATAAAACTGAGTAAAAGAATGCGTAAAAGAACGCGTAAAAGAACGCTCAGGGTGAAAGTCACAAATCTGCTTAAAAATGTTTTTGCATTTTCTACCTCTGCCGTTCTGTCACGGTGTCGCCATATCACACGGACTCCAAACATTGCGTACGTATGGTGTCCAGCGTGTGCAGAGGTACGCAGATTCTCATTACACGTGTTATATTATACATCTGAATTTATGCGTGGAAACTCGCTTACGCTGCTTTCTGAGGGCATTTTTCTGCTCAGCACTGTTTATACATGTGGCCCCAGGGTGTGAAATTAGCACCCGCCACCAAACAAATTCTGGTAAAATTTTGATTGTGGCTGGTAAGATTTTTACTCTAGCAGCCACTTTGGCAGATAACCAACCAGATTGTGTTATATTGTAAAAGGTAATGTGGCTGGTAAAATGTAGAAAATGGCTGGTGATTTCTAGAATCCCCAAGCCACTATGGCCAGTGGGTCTGTTTCATGGCATTGGAGACCATGGAGATACTGGACATAGTAGCAGCTGCTGATTGCCAAGAAGACAAAATGAAGTAATGCACTCACATTTATGGGACTATTTTTGTCATGGTTAATAGTGTACATCTTTTGAATGTGTATATTTTGTGTGTGTATGTGTATCTGTATATATATATATATATATATATATAAATATATAAGAGAGAGAGAGAGAGAGAGAGCGAGAGCGAGAGAGAGAGAGAGAGAGAGAGAGAGAGAGAGAGAGAGAGAGAGAGAGAGAGAGAGAGAGAGAGAGAGAGAGAGAGAGAGAGAGAGAGAGAGAGGCTCTGCTTTTCTCCCTTTCGTTGCAAAAGATTCAACACTTTTATTGTTACTGTCCTGCGGATGGCAGAAGATGTTGAGACGTGTCAGAGGCTGTTGTGGCTGTGGTGGCTGTGGGACGCCTCTCTTGCTCTATCGCTGTGCGACCACCGTCGAGCCTCGATGAGGGTCAGTGAAAGTAGGCCATCTCCTCTGGTTTGAGCGGCGGCCGAATGTCCAGCTTCCGGGACGAGCTGTCCGCTCCCACGATGTCCAAACGCAGGCTGGGCTCCCCTTGGCCGTCCTGGCCTTCAATTTCAGCCCCCCCATCCACAGAGAGGCGCAGGGTGCACCCCTTAGGGAGGAGCTCCTGCTCGTAAGCTGCAGCCAGCTGATTTACCACACGCCGTTCCACCTGTGCCACAGGAACAACAGTCAAATCATTCAACCAATCAGGCGGTTCAGCACATAAAGCCCCACAATGTTTTACAGGGTCCATCAACCAATCAGCTGGTCCAACACATGCTCCACCTGCATGTGCAGGAGCAACCAATTAAGGGGCAATTCTGAGAAGCAGTGCAGTCACGTGACGCTGTAATAGCCGTCTCTCGTGTTCGTGTTTGTTGATTTGGGTGTGTTTTGTTGTGTCGGGTTTTTGTCTTTGTTTTTTTTCATGTGCTGTGTGTCTGTAGTGGGACGGGGAAGCGGGCTGGAGATTTTTCAGGGCACTCCTGCTGCTCGTTTGATAATATCGACGAATTGTCTAGTCGATATAATTTTGTTTGTGGTCGTCACCACGGAGACGCATTCACAACATATGCTCGGGAATGACCGTTGGACTGCAGCAACAAAGTTTACCATCGCTCTTCACCGGAGTTGAACTGATCCAGGAGTGCAGGCAATCTTCAAAAGGCAGCCAGGGAAGGAGAACATAATGCGGGGGAGGAATGAGGAGACGACTGGGAGGATTGACGCAGTTCGGTGCTCCATTTTGACAGTGGGCAGAGACCGCGGCGCCGCGTGTATGGAGGAAAGTCGTGGAGGCGGAGTTTGTGTGTTGGACTGCTTGGTGACACTGGACATCTCGGGACAGCGGGACAATTTTTTAAAATCATGTCTGTATTGCACTTTAATTCGCTTAATTGATGTAATGATTCTGTTGGATGTCTTTGTTTGTTTGTGTGTTTGTGTGTTTGTGTGTTTGTGTGTTTGTTTGTGTGTTTGTTTGTGTGTTTGTGTGTTTGTGTGTTTGTGTGTTTGTGTGTTGTGGGGCTGCCCCATTGTCTGTCGTTTTGTTGTTGTTGCTGGGACTATAACTGAAGTTCCCTTGTGGGAAAATAAGTTATTCTATTCTATTCTATTCCATTCTATAGTCCAGCAGCAACCGACTCTGGTTCAGGAGGGCCGTTGAATAGCTTGCCTCATCTTGTTTCTAGGGTCTGGATTGGTTGCTGATTTGGGGGCACCTGGTGTTGTTGTCAGTACACCGACGATCATGTGACCCAAAGATCATGCACAGGTTTAACTACATGTGGTTATATAGTTGGATATATCCACCTATACTACCTTGCGTGACACTGGTAAAACGATGTGCTGATATTACTATGGTAGGTTAATGTGCCGATAGTAGGTTAACTAAGATATGAAAAAATAAATCAAAGTACAGGAATAGGAAAGAAGCCCTATACAAAGGTAAAAGAAGAGGACACCTGATCCCCGGGTTGTACCTCGTGTTTGATGGAGCGCGCTCCGTAGTGCATGTTATACCCCCTGGTGAGGAGGTCCAGCACAGGACTGTCCCAGATCAGGGTGATGTTGTGCCTCTGCTTAGCCTGGGGGGCGGGGGGGGGAGATGTTTAGACATAGACACACACGCACACACACACACACACACACACACACTCAAAAAACCCCCACCCGGAAACAGACGCGCACACGCGTACAAACAAACACAAACACACACACAGACACGCACACGCACAGACACGCACACGCACACACACACACAAGCGCACACACAAGCACAGTCAAACAGCTCTTCTTACACTGCTGAGAAATGCTCTGATGAAACTTATATAAATATTGAGTGTACGATTCATAATTTGTTAAATGTTCTCAGTCTGAAAATATATTGCACACTTTCTTTATACAAAGCGCATGATTACAAGATATTGAACTTTCTTTGTAATACAGTATCCACAGTATAAACAAGGCTTTGTATGTAATTATGTATTGTTTTATTAGACAAATCCCTCTTCAGTTCATGGATTTTCTCAAAATATAAATGTGACTACCTACCTAATGCATATCATACGATTTAATTTATGATATACTACAGTCTGTGTTCAATAAGGATGGCTGGAACAGACCACGAGAAACATTAAGTTTGTGTATGACGCGACATTACATTATTGGCTATTTTCTCATTGCTATCGCTAACACTGAATTTGGTTCGCTGTGGTGAAACGGTTGGTTTCTTGCAGTGCCGGTGCGATACAGGCAAGCCCAGAGTAGCATAGAGCGATAAGTCATCTCGAGGGCCCATCAGCGGCGCTGTGAACACACATGACCACTCTGGCACTTGTCAATGAGCTCCCAAGACAGGTCAGCCCCACAAAAAAAAAAAATGCAATTGCATTAATATTTAAATATTTATGAAAGCCCCAGATGTTAAGTTCTCTAATTTGATTTGGTCGTCGGAGCAGGCGATCCGTTATTGATCTGAATGTGCGCGCCGCAGCGGGCCGTAATGTCAACAGCATTCCACACGGCTGGCACAATGGCGGAGGACAGGGTGATCTAAACGCGCGCTCTTCTCTCGGCTCAGGGGAGGGGAGGGGAGCCGAGGACAAGGGCCGTAAAGCCTGTCCGCCTCGCACACGCAGAGCGTTACGTTTTAAAACGGTAACTGCGTCTGCACGTTTTTATACGAGCATGCGTGCAGCGCTGCGAGAAGGGGGTACTGCAATCACTCCCGTCCGTGTGTCTGTCGCTGTGTCTGTCCATTACAACCTTAGGGCCGGCAGTGCTGATCCGATTTGGATGAACATAAGTTGACAGGCGGCCATATTTTTCAAATCAGTCAACGACAAGTATTTTAATTTGTGTTAATTTCCACCAATGTCTAATGAAATCAATGTGGAGGAGTAGACGATGGAGGAATAGACGATGGAGGAATAGACGTTGGAGGAATAGACGTTACATCTTTTCAATGCAGAAAGGTTGCAAATGGGAAAAGCAACACTTGCAGATTATGTCAAAGGCTCTGCCCGCTCACACGTGGGTGTAGGCATCTCTCTGAGAGCCATTTTCCTTCGCTATATGCTCCTCCTTTTCCACATTTTCCCAAACCATCAGTGCTCTGAACTTTCTTAAGACCAACATGCAGTGTTGTTCACCATTTTCTTTTGGAATCTGCTGCAAGTTTGATTTTCCCAACTTGAACAAATTAATTGCCCTTCTATTTAGTTCCCTCTCACCCTAATTTGTTTTCCATCTCTACCCATTTATTGTCTTCCTTGGTAAAATAAAAATGTGTATTTTCCATTTGTTGGACTCATTGGTTTATACAATGCATGAAAATACACATCAATCACAGACCAATCACAGACCAATCACAGACAAGGCCTGTTTAAGTCAGTGGAGAAAGACAGCCTGAAGGTAACCCTGAACGAGGATGTTGCCCAAGAATCAAAATGGCTGAACGAACAGTATGAAAGTTGTCCCGTGGCCTACCTTCTTGGCCCAGAAGTTGAGCTCCGTGCTCACCAGCTGAATGAGCTCAGATTGGCAAAAGGGCAGAAAGTACACAATCTCGTTAATCCGTCCCAGAAACTCGTCCCTCCTGAATTGAGCCTGAGAACATAGAACAGATAGTTCCACTTAAGAACCACTTCCACCCCCTCTCCCATCCCGTAAGCGGATGATTCTGTGCGCTTGTACACAGCTGTACACGGAGAGTGGAGGTACCTTCAGAATGGGTCGGATTATTTCGTCCTTGAACTGTTTCGATATGGTGATTTTGTCACTTTTCTGCACCTCTTCTGCACGGGAGAAAACCCAACGGGGACATTAGCGCTGACATACGGCGGGAATACGGCGCATGGGGTTCGCAACAAATTGAATAATTTCATATAATAATAATAATGGTGAACGCAACAATGTCATTAACAACCAGTGGCAGCCTCACAGACGCCAGGGGGACCACAAGCTCTCAGAAGCTACTGGCTAACAGCTAGCCGCAGATATGGAAGACGAGTTCCAAAAATGGCTGCCTCATGTGCGTGCGTATACAGATTACTACTCAAAGCTAATCTTGGACTGCAGTAAATATTGTTTTATGTCTCTCGCTCTGTACTCACTCAGGTTCTCCGCCAGCCGTCTCTGGCTCTGCTCCTGCGCCTCCTGGCGGAGCTGCAATGCATGCTGGGCGATCTCGTCGCTTGCCACGTTGGACGTCATGATGAAGACAGCGTTTTTGCACTCGATGGTCTTGCCCTTTCCGTCCGTTAGTCTTCCCTGCCGGATCAGACACAGCCCATCACCAAACGAGGCCGCTTTCGACATTCACCATATTTTCACAACATCTCCAGAATGCGCGTGTGACAATATGAACGCATGCATAATACACTCACACGCATACATGCAAAAACAGACATACATGCTTCTCTGGGACCTTCAACATCTCAAAAACTAAGTTTTCCAACTGCCAACGCTCAATTCAAAACTCAGCTGAAAGCTTCCGAATGCCTATAAAGATTAACAGCTCACAGCAGGGATGAGGACAGGGCCGTATATTTGACAGCACATTTTAAGCCGAGTTTAAGAGTCCCGGAGACAGGCCCTGCATACAGGTCTATAAAGCTTCGTGCCGCGTCGAAACGGTGCCTTCGGTCTCCGCTCTCAGAGGTGAGCTCCCCAATGGCCCGTGATTGGTGGAGAGCCAAGGCTCCATCTATCCGCTCCTCGTACCACTCCCTTCACTATTGATTTTCCGCTGCCAGGGGATTTTTTAAGATCCTTAAACACTCGCATGCAACCTTTAGACAATGCGGTGGTGATATCAATCCTTCATCAGCAGGTTTATTGGGAGAGTGCAGCTATCATGTGCTGGAGACTTGTGAGAAATTTGAACTCAAAGGCAAAACCTGCCATCGAAGTTTAGCAGGCATTGTATACGTAGCATGTTAACAGCAACAGTGTGATTGACTGCAGCTGTATACCGTGCCTGAAAAATCATGTAAAAGTATATATATTAGTTAAAGCGACACCATTATTTATGTTGCATTGTAGTCCGTTATTGCCACTGCACTGCTGTGCAATGTTAACAGCTAAATGACTCTGTACACAGGCACACCAATAAGATTAGTGTGTATCACCGCAAACAACGCAATAAAATCCTATTGTGAATGTGCTTTCATTTTGCTTCTGATATTGTCTCAAACGTTATTGTCTTTTTGGCGGAAATTGTGCATAAATACATTCATTATGCATTACTTTTAGGCAGCCACCTAATGCCAGCAAAATTAATGCACGAGCACTGCATATGGAAATACGTAAGCTAGCTAAATACTGAATGACTTCCTTTGTCATGACAATAAGCACTCCAGTTGATTGCGCTGCTTGGTCATATTTGCTGCTTCAGTTGCCACTAGATGACAACATAGGATTAAGCAATCCAAATCTGTATCTTGCTACGCTGGTATAAAATGTTTTAAAGGGTATTCATTTATGGAAAATTGTAGTAACTTTATAGATACTGATTGAGTGATTTACATGAACATTCCTTTATGCATGTAATTACTGTCAGTTGGATTTAACCAGACCACACACACACACACACACGCATGCACGCGCACACGTGAGCACGCTCGCACAATCTGTCACTATATCCAACTAGAGTACCATACTAGTAGGCTAGACAACTGGGGATAATGTGAAGCAATTAGCTGGTTAGCTGGTGATTTAAAAAATAAAATAAAAAATCTACCGCCTAGCAAATGTGCTGACTGGTTGCTAGGCAATGTGCACACTCAGGATTCAATCATTGTTAGTAAAAAAGCAAAAAATTGTATTCAAGTTTCAGTAAATCAAACTCATTACATTTGCTATACAAAACAACCTTATTACAACCCGGTACTACATCTTGACCAAGCTGTAAGGAGAAAGTTAACCATAACCGTAATGGGTTAGTAATGGGTTATCCATGCAGATTCACACTACAAATAGCTATTGGTCACATCAGTTAAGACTAGTGATGCGCTACAGGGCTCTACAGCGCTCCCATTTTAGGAGCATTTGTTCCTGAAAATGGATGTGTGCTGGAAGAATCATTTCGGAGCACATCTACTAATTGGGATGCATTTTCCCAGGCCGGCCAGTGGAGGAAGGGCTCCCCCTCTCTAGCCAGGCTCCTCCCAAGATTTTTTCCCATTGGGGCGTTACCTCGCTTGCTTTTTGGGGGTTCAGGCCTGGTTTTTGCCCAAATTTCCTTCAGTCTCTCTGTACAGCATCTTTGTGTTATGTCACTAATGTGCTCCTAAATGTTTCTACTTTTGCCAATGAGGTGAGACCGTTTCACTTGTCAAGGAGAATGTAACTAAAACACTCAGTGTTTTTTGGTTTTTGCAGTGTAGGCGCACACGTGCTACTTTGGGGTCTCGCCCCTCACCTCATCAAAGAGCTGCAGCATGATAGTGAGCACGTCGGGGTGCGCCTTGTCCACCTCATCAAACAGCACCACCGCAGTGGGGCACTGCTTCAGCAGCTTGGTCAGCTGACCCCCGTCCTCATGGCCCACGTACCCCGGCGGCGAGCCGATGAACTTCGCTACCTGATGGAGGAGGAGGAGGAGAGGGGAAGGAGAGAGAGGGAGGGATGGAGAGAGAGAGAAAGAGGGAGGAAGGGAAGGGGAGAGAGAGGGAGGGATGGAGAGAGAGAGAGGGAGGGAGGGAAGGGGAGAGAGAGGGAGGGATGGGGAGAGAGAGGGAGGGATGGAGAGAGAGAGGGAGGGTTAGAGGGAGAGAGGGAGAGAAAGAAAGGGAGGGAGAGTGGGAGAGAGAGAGGAGGGAGGGAGAGAGAGTGGGGGGGTAACGTGGAGAAAGAGTGAGTGAAAGATAGAAACAGATAGAGGAAGTCAGGGGGAGGGAGAGAGATAGGGAAAGAGAGAAGAAAGATAATGTGGAAAGATGGAGAGAGATAGAGCGAGAGAGAAAGAGAGAGGGGGGGTAATGTGGAGAAAGAGAGAGTGAGTGAAGGATAGAGATAGATATAGAGATAGAGGAAGTCAGGGGGAGGGAGATAAATTTAGAGAGAGATTTAGAGAGAAAGAGAGAGGATGTGGAAGATAATGTGGAGAAATGGAGTGAGAGAGAGAGAGAGAGAGAGAGAGAGAGAGAGAGAGAGAGAGAGAGAGAGAGAGAGAGAGAGAGACAGAGCGAGAGAGAGAGAGAGACAGAGAGAGAGAGAGAGAGAGAGAGACAGAGAGAGGAAAGGAAGTGTGGAAAGAGAAAAAGAAGAGAAGACATGAGGAAGGGGTGGGAAACGGAGATAAAGCCGGGAAAGGAAGCAGGGGATGGGGAGAAAGAGAGAGAGGGAGAGATGAGACATTGCACAGAAATTACCAAGAAGAAAAAAAAAAAGAGAATAAGGCAGAAAGACAAAGCAAACATATACAGAGAGAAAGATGACAGATAAAATTCAAGGTCAACCTGTTAGAATTGGGTTAAATGGCTTATGACAGCAGTTTTGAAAAGGGTCAAACCAGGCATCCCCTCTGCAAGTAATGGCCGGCTAGTTTATTTGTTAAGGGCTCTGATAGTGTAAGTAATGCATTCCTCTGAATCAGGGGCGAGTTAAGAGGGCCGTATCCATTTCTAAAATTCACGCCAACTTCTGATCTTTATTATTTCATTAGTGCAATCATTAATTTATTGACATTTTAGCTAAATTTCTTGATAAGCTTGATAAGTGAATTACAGCTGAGAACCCTTCTTATGTGCTGATTTGAAATGTTTAACTGTGGTCTAATCTAAGGTCAGACCAGCATTGGTGTGTTTGTTGGCAAATTGCGCCACAGTAATTTGGGGAAAACAAAAACCTCCACGCCAGCCCTCCAGGAATGAAACGGCCCACCCTGCTGTCGACACTCGCGCTCATACCTCATGTTTTTCCTGAAATTCTGACATGTCCATCCGTATGAATCCCTGTAAACACGCAGGAAAAAGGTCATTAGGTTGTGCGATGAAACCAAACTTGATAGAGGGCTGTTCGTCAGACTCGACAGGGAAGTGAGACGAACCTTTTTAACATCTTTGTGCATGTACCGGGCCACTTGCTTGGCCAGTTCGGTTTTTCCTGTAGAAAATAAATTAAAGTATGTGGTGAGGGAGAAAGGGAAGGGGAGAGAGAGGGAGAGAGAGAGGGAGGGAGAGAGGGAGAGAGAGAGGGAGAGAGAGAGAGAGGGAGAGAGAGAGAGGGAGAGAGAGGGAGAGAGAGGGAGGGAGAGAGAGAGGGAGAGCGAGAGAGAGAGGGAGAGAGAGGGAGGGTTAGAGGGAGAGAGGGAGAGAGGGAGAGAAAGAAAGAGAGGGAGGGAGAGAGAGAAGGAGGGAGGTAAAATGTCAAAAATGCAAGCTCAAAAATGTCAGTGAACACGTAATTTAAGAAAAGCAATCGCTTATAGTCATCTTTGTGTCTCAGTTACCTCAAATCAGACAGGTTATTTGTGAAGCTCTCAAACTTTTATTTCCTCCTCTTGTAGCTCAAATGAATACGGACTGGGCATTTTATTAATAAATTAATTTTAAAATACATTTTTAATTGTTTAATGTTGTGACTGAACAGGTCACCTACTGATAAGATGTGATTGTGTTGTATTACTATACATCCTGTTTGTTGAGTCAGTTTGTAACATTGTGTCACATCTCTCTGGTTGTACCGCAGTGATCCCCAACCCTGTTCCTGGAGATCTACCGTCCTGTAGGTTTTCACTCCAACCCTAACAAAGCACACCTCATTCAACAGCTAGAGCAGTGATCCCCAACCCTGTTCCTGGAGATCTACCGTCCTGTAGGTTTTCACTCCAACCCTAACAAAGCACACCTCATTCAACAGCTAGAGCAGTGATCCCCAACCCTGTTCCTGGAGATCTACCGTCCTGTAGGTTTTCACTCCAACCCTAACAAAGCACACCTCACTCACCAGCTAGAGATCCTGTTGAGCTGCTAATTAGTAGAATCAAGTGTGTCAAATTAGGGTTGAGATGAAAACCTACAGGACGGTAGATCTCCAGGAACAGGGTTGGGCCACAATTGTTCTACCGTATTTGGAAAGAGGCAGGTGTTTTTGGGAAGAACGCTATAAAACTAAGATTCAGGGCTTTCCCACATTACTGGATCCTCCTGGCACAGGGAAAATATCTGAGGGAGTGTACTCCGTGCTCCGGGTTTGGCAGAACAGCCTGTCAGTTCTCTGTCAGCATTGTGCAGCAGTAAATGTAAAATATTCCTCTTATAAATTTTAATATACATATAAGGAAAGAGGGGGACTTGTTGCGTACCCTGTTAAATATTCATGTCCCCTGGAAGAGTGAGAGTCACACAGTGCTGCAGGCTAGAGGAATATGAAAGCTGCGGCAATCTCCATAAATCTCCTGGCTTTATCGCACAAACAAACAACTTAACGGGCAGGGGGGTATTTACCCCCCCACCGTGGCGCTGGGAGGGGGGGGGGCATGTTCCTGTCAGCTAATTTCTCTGCATTGAGCCCCCCCCCCCCCCACCAGTCTGCTTCCTCTGTGGTCCCGTGGAGTCTTGCCAGTTTTTTGGGAACCGGTTTGCCTACATAGTTGGACTGTCCACCCTGACGCCAGCGGGGCTTGGGGGGGGGGCTTTGAAGCTGTAGTCACCGCCTCTCCACTGATCACCCCAGGCATTAAAAAGAAAATGGCGGCAGGCATGACCCATGATATGGACTATGACCTCGTACAGGGAGTGCACGGGAACATCAGCCAATGCCAACCCTATTAGCCAACCAGCCTTAGAAATGGCTCCCGGCTCTCTTAGTCCTAATGGCAGGTGGGGTTGAGCTCTCCGGTCGCCGTTTGCACTTGACAGATTGCAGTACGGAGACAGAATGTCAGAAAGAACACGAGGCTGACGGGGTGAATGACCATTTTATAAGAACGCCTCGGGTTCGACTAGCGGAGCTGTGGACCAGACGTACCGGTTTGTGCACGGACATGAGAGGGTCTATCACAAACTGTCAATCGCCTACTTGTTTGAATAAAATAATACAATGTTATTGCTGGAATACAATGTTTGGTTCAAATGGGGCGGATCACTGATCGAACGTTATTTGGGGACCTCAGTTAGCTTCACTAACAGCATTTCCTTGAGACAGCTAAAGACCTCCAGAGTACACAACACGAGAGTAAAGGACAGAACAGGCCATGCCACAGACAGAGCCCATTAGCGGAGGAGCCAGTTACCGATTCCAGAGGATCCCAGGAAGAGGAAGACGAGTGGATGCTCTTCGTCGTACCAGCCGTTCTCCTTCCTCCGGATGGCTGCCCAGGGAAATTAATCATGCAAACAAAAAACAGAAAGAGGGAGAGAAAGCGAGAGAGAGAGAGAGAGAGAGAGAGAGAGAGAGGAGTCAGAAAGATCAGGTGGAGAAGAGAGGGGGTAAAAAGGACCTCTATAGCAGAATACATCAATGGCACAGGGGAGTGGTAATTATCGCTGGCTCTACACGATGTTCTGACTGCTCGCAGCCTCCTCTCTCCGTCATCCCAACCATTAGCCTGCGCTAATTCCATTAGCCAGCCCGGCGCTGGAGAAACCAAATCAGGTTAGCATGGATCCAGGAGAGAAGCCCGGGGAAGAGGGTTCGGATAACGCCGCGTTGCCCCGGCAACTGGCTCGAGAGGGGGAAAAAGAGAGCAAGCAGAGCAGGGTGCTGAGGGGCCGAGGAGGTGAGGAGGAGGAGGAGGAGGAGGAGGGGGAGGGGGAGGGGGGGTGAACCTGAAACAAAAGAGAAATAAAATGAGGCACTTAAGCCAGCATGGCCGCCAAGAAACTGAGAACTTCATATATTTATTCCTCCCCCCCCCTCCTTCATCCTCCCTCCTCCCCCCACCTCAAAGAAAAACAGTCCGTTTGTGTAATGGGAAGTGAAGGCAATTTGGACTGGGCACCCCGTGAAAGATATGACATCTAAAAGCCGTCACATTTTCTATATATAACCGCCGCATCTTCAAATAACTTTTCACACTGGTGGCGGGAATTTGAGTGTAAAGGCGGTGAGGGATGACGGTGAGGGGGTGGCGAGGGATGGCGAGGCCCTGACGAGCCCTGTCAGAGCCCCGGGACGCAGGTCTCCAGCGTTAATACTGCCGCACATTCACAGGAGAACAGGGCAGAGACCCGGATCGACTGTGCCAACTGAGAAAGAGAGAGACACTCACCCACAATACAACACCCACACTATACAACACTATACACTCACTCACTATATACAACACTATACACTCACTCACACTATACAACATAGAGGGCCACCAGACCAGTGAGGGCCCCACTCACCCACTCCACACTAAATAAAATACCCACAGAGAGCGAGTTATAACGGGTACATCTACTCAGCGAGACAGCCCTGCAACTCAACGCAAGCTGCTGGAGATGGACACTTCCACTGAGACGGCCATAGCGCGAGACCCTGTCCCTCATGCACAGGGTATCCATCAACCTATCAGTGAGGTGGAGGGCTTTTGTCCTAAATTACCCAGCTAGCATTAGTGCCTGAAGTTAAGCCCCTCTGACCCCCAGATGAGAATCCCCAGGGAGGCTATCTGTGGGAGTCCATGGTGAATGAATCTAAGTGGGGGATACGGTCTTTATCCGTTAGTGATCGTGGTAGAATGTACGCTTTCACTGAAGAGTTGTACAACTGCCCAGTTGTCGTAACAGACTTATACCTGCTGTTATAATAATAATAATAATAATAGTATTGCTATTTGCTAATAATTGTGTAGTGCTAATATTGTTGTTATAGTATTATTATAATAATATATAATTATAATAATTTATTATAATAAGTTATAGTAATTACTTTGATACTCATTTATTTACGTACATGTATAGTGGTGTTCAAATAAATAGCAGTGCGTAAAAAAAATTAATAAAGCGCAAATATTTTTTAATAGCTTTTAGTTCCATATTTCAAATGTAGTGGAAACATTACACATTCAATTCCAAATCAAAGCATTAACAAATTTTTATCAAGTCTGCATTATTCTTTTACAGGAAGCAAAAAAAAGGAATATTAATCTGTTCAAAAAAATTGTAGTGTCAACATTTTTCTCTTCAAACTCAAACACTTACTGTATAAACTGAAGAAATTTTTCAAGATTTAACTTCACTTTAAATTACTGAACTAATATTTAGTTGCATAACCATTGTTTTTGCTAACTGCTGCGCATCTGCGTTGCATAAAGTCAACCAACTTCTGGCACCTAGAAACAGGTATTTCAGCCCAGGATGAACTAACTACATTCCACAGTTCCTGTGAACTTTTGAGTTTTGCTTCAGAAACTGCATTTTTTATGTCACCCTACAAGTTTTCAATGGAGTTGAGCTCAGGGGATTGAGCTGGCCACTCCATTACCTCAATCCTTTTTGTCTGGAACCAAGATGTTGCTCGCTTACTTGTGTGTTTGGGGTCGTTGTCTTGTTGAAACACCCATTTCAGGGGAGTTTCCTCTTTGGCATACGGCAACATAATCTCTTAAATTATTTTGATGTATTCAAACTGATCCATGATCCCTGGTATATGATAAATAGGCCCAACACCGTAGTGTCCCCATACCATGATTTTTGCGCCACCATGCTTCACTGTCTTCACAGTGTACTGTGGCTTGAATTCAGTACCCGGGGGTCGTCTGACGTACTGTCAACGACCACTAGGCCCGAAAAGAACAATTTAATTCTCATCAGTCCACAGAATGTTACGCCATTTCTCTTTGGGCCAATCGATGTGTTCCTTGGCAAATTTTAACCCGATTCTGCACATGCCGTTTTTTCAACAATGGTGCTTTACGGGGGCTTCTTGCTGATCGCTTAGCTTCGATCAAACGTCTTCTGACTGTAACAGCACTTACAGGTAATTTTAGATCATCTTTGATCTTTCTGGAGGTGATGATTGGCTGAATCTTTACCATTCTGACTATTCTTCGATCCGTTTTAACAGTAGTTGCCCGTTTTCTTCCGCGTGTTTCGGGTTTTTGTTGCCATTTTAAAGCATTTGAGATCTTTTTAGCTGAGCATTCTATAATTTGCTGCACTGTTTTATACGTTTTCCCCTCTCCAATCAACTTTTTAATCAAATTACGTTGTTCCTCCGAACAATGTTTGGAACGGCCCATTTTACTTAGCAATTCAGAAGGAAATATATTTTATAACAATGTGTGAAACATTTGCTTCCCTTCTTCCTTAATAAAGGACAATTAATGACACCTGTTTTTTAACAGAAT
This sequence comes from Ilyophis sp. 1 JC-2022, assembly GCA_022702515.1. Taxonomy (NCBI): domain Eukaryota; kingdom Metazoa; phylum Chordata; class Actinopteri; order Anguilliformes; family Synaphobranchidae; genus Ilyophis; species Ilyophis sp. 1 JC-2022. The sequence goes on from CM040402.1 coordinate 121,906,555, forward strand.
TAATTAATTCTCTAATTAACCCTAACCCTAACTCCACACAGCTATTGTTTTGAACAAGCCCCTTTCAATGAATGTGTCAATTACTCAGAACAAGCAGCATGCATGTCATGACATATGTCTGTTGTTTTTCTATTACACTACTACATCTACAAGTAAATTATTTGCCATGCAGAAATATCACTACTACTAATAACAGTGGTTCATCAGCTTACTGATGTTGTACTGCTATTTTTTTAACACAACTGTATGTATCAATCATACTTATACATGGCAAGGTCATCTTATCTAAGATTATCAACATACATCAATATTACAGTGGTTAATCAATTACAAATGATAACTTGCAAGCAGATTTTCCAAAAGGCATTGTTGGTGAATAACCTATGAGCAGATGTACATCTGGAATAAGGCTTATGTAGTGCATAAGACATTAGTTAATGAGGCTGATGGAGTGAATGTGGTCAGAAACCTTCATCAGAAACGCAGATCACAGAGAGCCTCACCCACCCCACCTCCAGGATGACACGCAGACTCTGCCATGACAACGATAAGACAGAGAGGACAGAGCGATTCTGGAATCCAGAAAGGAAACACGCGGCGTATTGTGTAGAGCGCACAAGAGTGAAACACAACTGAGAGAGAGAAATATGAGAAAATGAGAGAGAGGGTGGGGGTGCTCTTGTTGTTAGTCTACTTTTGCGTTTGTGCGATTTGTCATGAAGATGAATCCTGCGATGCTAAGAGCGACTTTGCCGACGGTGGATGGCAATATTTTTCTCCTGACGCTGTGGGGCTGAGCGTAACTTTTCCGCTTTTATTTATGCGCAACGGAGGCCAAACCCCAGGAGGGCCTGTCGGGAGCCCTCCGGCTGTATGCTCCGGAGAAATATGGCGCTGAGGAACTGGCGCTTCTCCACGGCGGGATGCAGATCCATGCGGCGCTACACCGGCTGACGTTATCCTCTCTCCGCGCGAAGCAAAGCTTAGGCCGCTGGACCTTGAGGGGTCAGGGGTCAAATCTTGGGGGCAGCACCTCCGTTGTAGCCCTGAGAAAGGTACTATCCCAAAAAGCGCTCCAATACACGCACAGTTAAACGGCCAATGGAATGACTGAGATCCAAAAACAGTGCGAGTCGATCCTTATATGGGCATGTGGGAAGTAAATAAATAACACAGCATAATGCTGGACTATCGGTCACCTTGCTGCCGCGAGATTGCTGTCCGTCGATGGATATTGTCCTTTATGGTACGATGGGAACACCCTCCACAATGTCAGCCTCTACTGCAGCTGTACCCACCGCCACATGGCCATCGCCGGCGGGCTGTGAAGCCACCTCTTCTGTATGCGGTTAGCTAGCGACCGCCAAGCCCACCGTGGGTTCACAGCTGCGTTGTGTGGCGTTACGTTGAGTTACAAAAGCAATAGTCGTGTCCACTGGTTCTGCCAGTAAACAGACCGGGAAGACCAGGCCAGAGAGCAGTGCCACTGAGAGAATGTATTTGCAGAGCCTATGATGTGCTACACACAGGAAGGAGGAGAGAATACACAATTTGAACTGTGCTGGTTTACCATTCAGAGGGTCTTATTCTTCTCCACCCACCCCTATTCCTCTCACGCGCACACACATGCACACACACGCACGCACACGCACGCACACGCACGCACGCACACGCACACACACGCACGCACACGCACGCACACGCACACACACGCACACACACATGCACACACACGCACGCACGCACACGCACACACACGCACACACATGCACACACACACACTTATATCCCCACCCCTACTGCTGTCTATCTAAACTCAATTTGCCTCTCCTGGGGCAAAGGACACTTAATAACATTAGAACAGGATAACAGTCTTCAATAACTTTTAGCCCCTGCAAGGTAAATGAAGATCAATCAGGCCTTTCCCGTCCGTCTGGAAGCAAACGACCGGGGGTGGGGGTGGGATGGGGGTGGGGTTGGGGGTTGGGGGTTGGGGAGTGGGACCAACCAACCTGTTTGAAGGCCAAAATCAGTAGCTCCCCTTTCAACACTCGACGTGTGTTACAGAGAGGAAGATGGATGTGTGGAGGACACAAAGCCGAAAGGCTCGGTGACACGATGACAACGTTGTGTGCAGCACATATAAAGTGGGCAAGCGGCAGAAACGGCGGATAAGAATGGATCAAAGTGAGGCTCAGAGGGGGCATTAAGGGCAGTGGAGATCTTCTCGATGGCATTTAATGGCCGCCTCGGTATCGTGCTCTCTCTCCTTCTCTCTCTTGGTTTGTCGCTCTCTCTTTCTCAGTCTCTCTTTCTTTCTCTCTCTTGCTCCGTCTCTCTCTTTTTCTCACACTCTCACTTGCTACGTCTCTCTTTCTCTCTCTCGCTGTCTCTACCTCTCAATGCCTTTCTCAATCCCTCTCTCTCTCTCCCTCTCTCCCTCTCTCCCTCCCTCTCTCTCCCTCTCTCCCTCCCTCTCTCCCTCCCTCTCTCCCTCTCTCTCTCCCTCTCTCCCTCTCTCCCTCTCTCCCTCCCTCTCTCTCTCTCTCCCTGCCCGCTCGCCCTGCGCTCCCTGACGCTTGTAAAAGGTACCGTTGATCATGCCGTAGACCCAGCTGATATATTCACTGTATTACTTTACAGGGATCAATAAGCTCTGCCTTTATCGGCTCAAGTGATGTGGCTGAAATTGGTTTCGGACAATTTGCGATGGCAATAACTGGCCATTTATCAAATCAGTTTGCGAGCCGGCCTACTCCCCTCTCTCTCGCTCGCTCTCTCTCTCCCACACTCTCACCCTCTCCTCCACTCCTACTGGGACCTTCAGCAGTGGCGTCGTTTCGGCCACCAAACACCCCCACCCATCCTGCCCCACCCCTCCTCGCCCCCAACACTTTTACTCAAGCTCCCTGCCCCGAAGAGTCCCCCTAGTGGCCCCAAACACATGACAATTTACTACCAAACACTGAATCAATCGGCCACAAACAAAACACTGAGATATTATTCACATATTAATCCAAACAAATATGCCTAATTAAGAGCTGGACTGAGCGGGGACTAAATGTTTGTATAATTCTACTGTTACCTAGAAGGAATTACCCTATAGTGCGGTTACAGAGGCAAATACATTGAGAATTTATCTATTGTGGTTGACCTGATCAGGGGCCTGTATCACAAAGCAGGATTACTGAGTTAGCTGGATAACTGCACTGAGTAAAACCCAGAACCTTCCCAAATTTGGAACGTGGACAGAAGTAAAAAGAGCTGTTCCGGGTTTTACTCAGTGCAGTTATCCAGCTAACTCAGTAATCCTGCTACAAGATACAGGCCCCTGGGGGTATACTATGAAGCAGGATTACTGAGTTAGCTGGATAACTGCACTGAGTAAAACCCGGAACCTTCCCAAATCTGAAACACGGACTGAAGTTAAAAAAAAAGCTGTTCCAGGTTTTACTCAGTACAGTTATCCAGCGAACTCAGTAATCCTGCTTTGTGAGACAGGCCCCGAGATGCCGCAGTTCTCCTGTCGTCATACAGACTTAATGTTTGTGTTTTCAGTCCGTTACTACAGGGCCAGTATACGGCACAGGAGAGGTTACCGAGGAAACCGCACATCGTGAAGGCAACAGGAGAGGTTGGACACACAATATATTCATCAATAACATTTTTAAGAGCCGGCCATGCACTTGGTATGGCGAGAAAGGCACTATTGCTGGGTTTAATATTAAAATGCATGGTACGGAAGCTGTTGCATCAGATTAACGCTCGGCTCCATTTTGATCTTAATGTTGAATGACAGTAGATGCAAACTGATTACTTTTTCCGAGTGCCCCTTAAAACTGAAACACCACAGAGCGCCGCGGACACACACACCGCAAAACCGCGCCGGCCGCGTCGAGTGACTCAACACAAACACAGCACGGCCCGACTGAACACGGCACAAAACTACCGATTGCAACGCGGCCGAGATACAAGCTGAGGGCAACCAATCGATAAACAGTCTCGCTCTTCCTCAATTTAATATATTTTATTTATTGGCCTGTACATTGCTGTGTTCTATATCAGCTTTTTTATATCTGGGGACTCATCAGACAACAGGCAAATGTTTCTGTGGTAGAATGATGTGTTCTGCTGTGGTTCTCTTTCCCTTACCAAATTATGTGAGAATAAAAACAAACAAAATAACAAAATAACAAAAAAACAAAAGCCTTCCTTTTCCAGCGGCAGCAGTGGTGATTGAATGAGGATTCAAAAGAAAGGCAATTATGGACCGTGGATGACCAGGAAGGAACTGCACGTGGGCAGGGTGAGTCAGGTCAGAGACGGAACACCGTCTTCCTTCCTGGTTCAATTATACCCCACTTTGCTACTGCGGACAATGAGGAGGTAAAGAGTTCCCGAATTAAGCTGTTCTTGAGTTCCAGCGGTAGAACATTTGGTCACCGGTTCAGAATTTAAGATTTTAAATTTAAGATTAAGCCTGTTGCCTTTAAGTAGCCTTATGCTGCAATACAGAATCTGGCTGTAAGCTTTAAGTCGTAGCATCCCTATTGAAAGGACCCAAGGGGCTGTCTATCTTGGTGCCTGTAATTGTGCAACCTGCTGGCAGTTAAATGTCACCCTGCTGGTGTCGGCGGCCGGAGGCTTTAATCTGTGCACCCGACAAGCCAAACACAAAGCCTGACAGTACAAATGAAGACCTTACCCTTCTGCCAATCAGAGAGGGCGAGACACTGGCGCTGAGAGAAAAGGCCTCTGGGTAATGAGGCCACCCCAAGTGGAAGAATAAAGGCAAACACTCATATGTAAGCAGACAGAGTTTCTCTCTCTCTCTTTCCTTCTCCATCTCTGCCTGGCAGCTCTTTTACTCTCAGTCCCCGTCTCCCGCTAAAACTCCTCTGTCCCCAAAGTAAACACGTTAGAGGGAGACAACGTTCGCGGCGCAAGGTGAGAAGCGCAGAGAAAAGGAGGGAAAAACAGAGGGAGGGGACAGAGTGGAGAGAGAGAGAGAGAGAGAGAGAGAGAGAGAGAGAGAGAGAGAGAGAGTGAGTGAGGGAGCTCCATTTCTGTAATCGAATTATGTGGCGGCTTGCAGCCCCACTGCAGCAGGCAGCTGAGGAGACACCACCTGTGTCACTCCCACCGAGGACCCATTAATCACAATTAACCAATTAACTTCCACCGCCTGCCCGCAGATACCAGCCTTCCCAGGCAGCCCAGGGCAGACGGAGCCAGGCAGAGGGAGGAATGGCGGGGAGGAAGGTGAAACTGAGGGACAATGCTCAGCCAGTCAGAAGGGAGGTAAACACACAAGTGTATGAAACGTAGCAGGGAAATACCTCAGTGTAAAACTACTGATACTGAAACAAAAAGTTGTTTTTTTTACCCATGTTGTTTTTGATGAAGATGTACTGTTGTCCCTCTGTCTTTCATACGCGCACACACACACACGCATGGACACGCACTAGCACACACACACACACACACACACACACACACACGCACACACACACACACACACACACACACACACACATCATTTCTATGAAAGCTCAGGTACGCCCAGCATCCCAAATTAAATGAACCGACTTCTACACGAGGAATTAAACCCCAGGAAGATCAATACATAGAGCATCACATGACTTTTACTTACTCAAGGACAGAAAAACAACAACAAAAACAATACAGTCTAGTCTCCTCCTTGAAACAAAAATAAAATTCTAACATTTTGAGTATGTCAACATGAAAAGTGAATAAAGCCCCAAAGAACTCATGAATATGAGTGGGTACCCAAAAAAAAAACAAAAAAAAAAGAAAATCGATAGAAAAGTGCTTTTTGCAGTGCTGCCTAGTGAAGGTGCAGTATATGGAGAGGATATATAAACTGTGAGCGAGTGGCTGGCTGGCTGGCTGCCTGTGCCCCAGGCCTTGAGCGAGCCAGTCAGCCTCGCGCTGGGAGAGCCTGCAGGCCCAACGGACAAAAGGCCAAGATGGATGAATGGTGATAAGAGGGAGACGAGCAGGAGAAGAGCGTACGTCGAGCCGGCCCCTCTTCCCCCAATATCCCTCCCTCCCTCCCTCCCTCCCTCCCTCTGTCCTGCTGTTCTTCAATCCTTCATACCTCTCTCCCTGCCCCTCTATCCATCTCCGTCCCTCTCTCCCCGCCTCTATCCTTCTTCATCCCTCTCTCCCCCCAGCCGTGTCTCTTTATGCTACCCTCTGCTGCCTTCGGCTACGGCTCTCTCTCTCTCTTTCTCTCTCTCTATCGCTCTCTTTCTTCATACCAGCGTGCTCTGTTCTATACCTGAACAGGTGTACAGCATTACCTGTGCATTTAGTACCACGGGGGGCGGGTATTGGGTCTGGGGGGGGGGGGGTATGGGGGTATTAGGTCTGGGGGGTCTGGGGGTCGTCGTCTCACCTGCGGCCACGGTGTTGATGGCGCACTCCTGGCCGATGATGTGTTCGCGCAGCCTCCTCTCCAGCGGAAAGCGCCTCCTCTCCTCTGCCTCCCTCTTCTGCCGCACCTCCTGGAACTACAGAGGGTGGGGGGAGCGGGGGGAGTAGTGGTGCGGGGTATGGGGGGGGGGGGGGGGTGGGGGGGGCAGAGAGAAGACGACTTTGTAATCAGTCAAAAATAAAAAAAAGTCCAGAGACCTCAAAGTGTGCCAACAATGATGATAATGATGATGATGTTCACCCCCCCACCCCCCCACCCCTCTCACCACACCCCTCACTAACACCTCTAACCCCACCCCCCCAGCCCGTGTGCACCTCATGTCAGGGCTGAGAGCTGGCGCACTGGAAAAGTAAGAAAAATGGCGGAAATAAAGCCCCGCTCCTGGGAAGGTCCCCTTCACCCTGCCAGGATCCCGCCACTGACACAAATAAGACGATTAATTGGCTGGAAATGTAATTTTGTAATGGCCGCCATTCGTCTCACCCCTGCAAGACCCATCCATCCAGCATCCCGCTTCATCTTAGGCAATAATGCTGCTTCCCTGTCCTGCCCCAGAGGGGCTCACTGTGGATTGGGAGAGGGACCTACCATGGCAACCCCCCCACCCACCTTCACCCCAGTATTGCCTCCCTCACTGCCTCAGGGCTAAAAAACTTTTCAGGGAGAGAACCAAGGGAGCAAGCGTTGAAAGTAGACTGAGAAACTCCCCCCTCTCCATTTCTAATGCAGTTCTAGTGTTCGGGCGTAGCGCCACGTTGAAATTAGTATTACGTAAACGTTAGCTATGTCTTCTGAGGTTTTGCCATTAACCAGTTGAGTTTTCCCGGTTGAAGTCGACTGTATAAATCTGTCGAGTCATTTCTAATTTCAGACCTTCGAAAATGTTCAGGTCCACTTTCAAATATTTATTCCATCAATATGATCCAAATACAGTTACATACTCTTTTAAGTGCTTGACAAGAGTCTAATTCCTCTCCCCTCCCTCTCTTTAAATTCCCAAAATCTAAATCTCGTTTCCTTGCCAGTTTTTCTTCTTGCATTTTTCTTTTCTTAGTCTCATCTCTCTTTCTTTCTGCTGTCCATCATTTGGTCCTCCATCCCCCCACCTTTCCATTGCTTTTCCTCTGATTTACTCCCAATTATGGCCTCACTCAACGCTCATTTCCTCTTCTCTCTTCCTGTCTTCCCTCCCTCCCTCGCTCCCTCGCTCTGGGTTTTTATCTCTCTTTCTTCCTCCGGGTCCAGGCAGCTGAAGTCCGGGCAGATGGGATCTCTCACACTGACCAGACGACACGAGGCTTGTGCTCTCATCCTTTGAGTTTCTGCCCGCGGGGCGCGTTCCACTTCACCAGTTTTCCACAGCGTCACACAAACTCAAAGGGGTATCTCAGCGGCCGTGGACAAACAACAGAGGATTAGCGTGGTCTTGTTTGGTCTGAGAGGTATTCACCTGGGCTTGTTTAAGAGATATTCACCTGGGCTTGTTTAAGGTCCCTGGATTATTTAGCACCTGCTTTCACCCGAAGGGTTTGTGAGCCGAGTTGACCTCAGCGGGCTGTTTTACGCCCTGCACACTTGGCTGGGCTTCTACAACTCCTTGTTTTTTCTTATTTTACAAATAAACATGAGGTTGCTCACAGAGATTAACAAACCGGACCATAATCTTCAGTATCAACAAGCCATTTGGTTTTTCTCAGTCACTTCAGTGTCTCTGCAGTGTTCTGCGTTCGGCCCTGCATGATCCGATACGTGGAAGCAACCTCAGACAAGGGTCCGAGTCAACGACTCCCTGTTTCTTTTTTCAGCACAAACTGAAATGTCAGGTCTGGGTTCAGCGACAGGTGGAAAGCTCTCGAGTTGAAGCGTGACCACAGTGGTGCCACTTTGTCCCGTTCTCTCCTCAGAGATGATTTAACACTTATTTTCCAGAATATTCTTTTGGGGACTGGAATGAGAATTACAGTATGAGGCCTACCTTGCCTTCGCTGTCCTTCAGCAGAGTGTAAAGCTCTCCTTCCTTGGCGTACGCCACCGGTTTGTGCCCGATGCCATTGGTCTGCAGGGGGTTGGCACCTGGACACAGAACACAGAGAGGAGGGGTCAAAGGTTAAAGAGGAGTCAAGCTAGCCACTGGGGGTAAGGGGGCAGGGTCAGCGAGTCACCCCCCCTCTTTTGATGCCCAAACAAAATGCTGTTTGACCCCTTGAGCAGGGGGTTCCCCAACACTTCTATGCCCGAGGTTGCATCCCCAACGCGTCTGACAATGAGCCGATTGACCAGCAAACTTCTGTTATTCTCGTGTGATGAATCCTTAATAGCCACTCATTCAGACAGCCGAACAGAGCTTTTCATTTTTTCCCCCCACCTCAAAATGTCTGCCCCAAAATGTCTGAGGTGTTTAGCACACACTTCTGCCCTGTGACCCCCCCCCCCACTTTCACACACGCTGTGACCCCCACTTTCAAACACGCTGTGACCCCCACTTTCAAACACGCGTGCCGATACAGCACTTCTGAATAACGCAAACACTGAATAACACGCTATTCTCAGACGCGGTTTCCACATGAAACAGGAACAGATTCATTTACTGGGGAAAAGTGTGAATTACACAGGAATGATATACATATTCTAGATTGTAGTTTTCAGGAGACAACATCTGATACTGAACTTAATTTTGCCGTTTCATACTCATGACATTAGTAATGTACACAAAGTAAATATGATTAATGCAGATGGGGGGAAAAAATAAATAAAAATTATACACACATTTCACTTCAAGAGCCTAATAATGCAGCATAAATAACCAGGGGTAAACCCATAAATATAAGACTACAATGTCCATATTCAGGAAAACATTTGTGGCTTACATTGTATTTTACCCATTCAATGGGAATCATTTTGACGGATTGTGGATGCTCTTCTGGTAAGAGAAATTTGGCTCCAGTGCCCTGTTGCACACTCCGTGGTAATCTGGCTTCAGCTAGCTGGCACTAATCTGCATTTACATACCAAAACCGAGCTAACAATTTATGACCATCTTCACTGGACAGCTGCTAACCTTAGCTAACAGACAGCTAATTTGTGGTAGCATGTGCGGCTAACACGATAGAAAAACTCAACTAAACTCTGCTAATGCTAATCTTCACTGACCAGCAGCTAAAAACTGTGCTTATCTGCATTAACCAGAAGATAAACTGTACTAATCTTCACTAGCCAGCAGCTAAACTGTGCTAATATGCACTAACCTGCAGCTAAACTGTGCTTATCTGCACTAACCTGCAGCTAAACTGCGCTAATCTGCACTAGCCTGCAGCTAAACTGCGCTAATCTGCACTAGCCTGCAGCTAAACTGCGCTAATCTTCACTAACCAGCAGCTAAACTGTGCTAATCTTCACTAACCAGCAGCTAAACTGCGCTAATCTGCACTAGCCTGCAGCTAAACTGTGCTAATCTTCACTAACCAGCAGCTAAACTGTGCTAATCTGCACTAACCTGCAGATAAACCGAAGCCAAAAGGATAGATACAAGTGAACAAACACATTTCTCCGGCCCCCCTAAACTGGTTGATGGCCAGCACTGTGCCAGGATCAATGGAACATCACAGTTTACTGCCGCTCGGAGCGATCGAGGGCCTAATTGCTGTGATTATTGATAAAACCCTAAATTTCCCCTGTATGAATCCAAATCGATAGCAGGAGGACATTAAGAGAAAAAGCAATAAAGAAGACACCATTCCACCCCCCCACCCCCCCACACCGCGCCCACCTGCCCCTCACTGCCGACCTGCCCGAATGCCCACTTACTCCCCCTCCCCTTCTCCTTCCAACATAATAAATAGCATCATTTAGGCCTTTAATATCACAGCCCTGCACCCTCTGGGCACTGATACTTTATAAGGGATCAAAGCTAATCCCACTACCTATCTATGACACACAAACACACATACACACACAAACACACACACATATAAAACACACACACACATACACCAAAAATACACAGAAAAGACACACACACACACACACACACACACACACACACACACACACACACACACACACACACACACACAGCCCCTGCCTGGCTCTGGCTCTCTCCACAGTGAAGCCCATACAGAGGCAGCTGGTAGGACCTGACCACTGCCGGGTAGCTGGGAAAGGGCGTGACCTCTCAGACCGGGGGCGAGGCCTGGACAATTAGTCACCTCCCACGGCCTGTCGGAACCCTAGGGGCCCCAGCTGACCGGCTCCCCAGGCAGGGAGAGAGCTGGAGGGTCGGTTTCCGGCGTGTGGCTGCCCGGGCGGATGATGAATGGAGGCCAGTGCCTCTGGCCCACCGGAGCCCAAAGAGCAGTCGAGAGCAGGGGGTCATTCACCGGGGAAATAAGCAGACCCCCTCCCAGCCCATCGGAAAACAAAGTTCAAAACCGTGACAGCGCCCAATTTTTCACATTTTTATTAAACTTCCCTTTATGGCTATAGAATGGCAAGGTCTCGGACGGTCAGCCGGACCATTTATCTCCAGGACTGTCTTTATTGACTGTAAGGGACAGAGACGTATGTTGCGTTTAATGTGCTTTATTGAAAATAAGACCGTGATGGCTGAGTTCTGTTGAAGCGGGGACACCTCGCCAGTGTTCACGCGGCGAAAAAAGCCGCTGGTTTCCTCCACGCAAGCCAATGTTCAGGGATGTCCCACATCACGCTCGTGCCACATCGACAGCATCAGGGTTACGCCGCACGTACAAAGAAAGGTATTTCGTTTAATAAAAACAAAAATACCTCAAACATTTTGTTGAGCAAACGCCTTCTATATTCAGTTATTTGAAAGGAAAAATGACGCAAGCCCTCGGCCCGTCTGTTTGGGGGAATTTAGCCATTAATATCAAGACGAATCTGGGACTTCTTCAGATGTACGCAGAGGGAATAAAAGCTCGTACGGTGGCGTGCCTTCATGCTCATTTCAGATGGAATATGTGGAGATTATTTACCGGTCTGATGCATGCACTTAATAACAGCCCCCGACGCTCGGCTGTCTGTATCGGAGCAGCGACATCTCGGGGCTCAGGGTTTTTTGTATAATGACTTCCTCCTTTTAATGTGATTGCTGCACGTTAAAACAAAGCAAAAAAAATTTCGCCCGTTTTTTAATTTAAAAAATGCATCCGGTGCTCAAAGAATATTTTGTAGGGACTGCAAGCGAAATTGGGCTTAAGACGTCACTTAAAACACTCTTTATACATCAAGTTAAAGAGATGTGGCCTGATGAATATGTGAGCGGCTCTGCCATACAGATAATATTAAGGTTTTTTTCGCCCTAAATTTAACGCTGATGCTTGGTGACACAGGCGCCCGTCTGGCCCCCGGTGTCCCAAATGATCTGCGCCCTGCTGGTGAGCAGTGTCCTTGTTTGAGCAGCGTCCCCGCTCGTGAGCTGTGTCCTTGTTTTAGTGGCAGGTTGAAATAAAAGGCATGCCAGCCCACTCCGATTAAACACACCGCAGATCAACTCTCTTAATTACCGCAGCCGACCTTCGACACAAGCACAGTGATGCAGGTGCTGGGGCTTCATAAAACTCTCATACCATAGAAATCAAATCACCATTCTGCAGGGAGGGTGTAGGAAAACACACACACACACACACACACATAAAAGACAAACACACACACACACACACACACAGACACACACACACACACACACAAACACACACACAGACATGACAAACACACACACACAGACGCATAAAAGACAAACACACACACACACACACACACACAACACACACACAGACACAACCACAGACAAGACAAACACACACACTAACACGCGCTAACACGCACTAACACGCACAGACACACAGACACAACAAACACATACACGCACGCACACACACACACACACACACACTGAACAGAGGTGGTACTAAAACAGATAAACACACCCCAACATGAACACAAGTACAGAGAAGCATAAAAAGGAGCAAAGACTACAAACCTGCACATCTATGAAAAGCTAATCCCCCTACATATCTATGACACACACACACACACACACACACACACACACGCACACACAGACGCACACCCAGTTCCTGTCATGGGGTCAAGTAACCCACAGAGTAGGCCCTACATAGGGGTGAAGGGTCAACTAGCAGCCGCACGTGGGCCCCGACCATAAACGCTGATTACAGGCACTTGTTTAAGAAGAAGGCCTCACTGAGCAGAGCAGGGGCGGCAGTTTGCCCTCAGGAGAGCTAAGACAAGCTGAGCCAATGGCAGGTGCCAACACTGATGTGTGGGGGGGGGCTGCTTCCGGACAAAAGAATTCCAGGGAATTGTCAAGATGGTCTGGAGAATAGTGTTCATGTTCCCATTTGTGTGTGTGTGTGTGTGTGTGTGTGTGTATACAGGTGCAGCTCAAAAAATTAGAATATCATGGAAAAAGTTCAATATTTTTTGTCACTCATTTCAGAAAGTGAAACTCATATATTATATAGATTCATTACACATAGAGTGAAATATTTCAAGCCTTTATTTCTTGTAATTTTGATGATTATGGCTTACAGCTAATAAAAACCCAAATTCAGTGTCTCAGAAAATTAGAATATTGTGAAAAAGTTCAATATTGGAAACGCATGGTGTCACACTCTAATCAGCTAATTAACTCAAAACACCTGCAAAGGTTTCCTGAGCCTTTAAATGGTCTCTCAGTCTGGTTCAGTAGGCTACACAATCATGGGGAAGACTGCGGACTTGACAGATATCCAGAAGACAGTCATTGACACCCTCCACAAGGAGGGTAAGCCACAAAAGGTCATTGCTAAAGAAGCTGGTTGTTCACAGAGTGCTACATCCAAGCATATTCATAGAAAGTTGAGTGGAAGGAAAAAGTGCGGTAGGAAAAGGTGCACAAGCAACAGGGATAACCGCAGCCTAGAGAGGATTGTCAAGCAAAATCCATTCAAGAATTTGGGGGAGCTTCACAAGGAGTGGACTGAGGCTGGAGTCAGTGCATCAAGAGCCACCACGCACAGACGAATCCAGGACATGGGCTACAAATGTCGCATTCCTCGTGTCAAGCCACTCCTGAAGCAGAGACAACGTCAGAAGCGTCTTACCTGGGCTAAAGAGAAAAAGAACTGGACTATTGCTCAGTGGTCCAAAGTCCTCTTTTCAGATGAAAGTAAATTTTGCATTTCATTTGGAAATCAAGGTCCCAGAGTCTGGAGGAAGAGTGGAGAGGCACAGAATCCACGTTGCTTGAAGACCAGTGTGAAGTTTCCACAGTCAGTGAAGATTTGGGGTGCCATGTCCACTGTGTTTTCTGAAGTCCACAGAATGTTTTATGGGCTTCCATTACACCTCAGCAGTGCCACAGGCTGATCGCCTCCATGCCACGCCGCATTGATGCAGTAATTCATGCAAAAGGAGCCCCAACCAAGTATTGAGCGCATAGAAATGAACATACTTTTCAGAAGGCTGACATTTCTGTTTAAAATATCCTTTTTTATTGATCTTATGTAATATTCAAATTTTATGAGACACTGAATTTGGGTTTTCATTAGCTGTAAGCCATAATCATCAAAATTACAAGAAATAAAGGCTTGAAATATTTCACTCTATGTGTAATGAATCTATATAATATATGAGTTTCACTTTCTGACATGAGTGACAAAAAATATTGAACTTTTTCACGATATTCTAATTTTTTGAGCTGCACCTGTATATATATATACCTGTATATATGAAGTGAGCACAATAATTCATTGGACAGTGACACATTTTTTGTTATTTTGGTTCTGTACTCTAGCATTTTGAGTTTGAAAGAATACAATGACAATGCGGTTGAAGTGCAGACTGTCAGCTTTAATTTAACTGTTTAGAAATTATAGAACCTTTTGTACATAGCCCCCCCCCAAAAAAAAATTTGGACAGTTTAACCTAATGTAGAATATAATAATTTTCTGTATTTGGTGACATATCCTTTGCATGCCATGACTTCCTGATGTCTGTGACCCAACAACATCAAAAAAACTCTTGATATCTTATTTTCTGGTACTCCTACAAGTGATACTATAACCTCTCTGCATTTGAATGGATCTCTATGGGAATTGGGGGGTGGGACTAGATTTAGCTTTAAATTACACTGGAACAGTATGGAACACATGGTTGGCTAAATGGCTCTAAGTCATCAAGGGTCTGAAGTATAAGCTTTGGATAAAAGCATCTGCTAAATGACTGTAATGTAATGTAATGTAAAGTATCAAACAAGCCTTAGACCATCACTCTGCCAGATATGCAGTGGATGGATGGATGGATAACGTGAAGGGTTTCTTCTCCTGACTTATTTTTTCATAGAGTTCAATCGGAAAATTTGTCAGGAGAAACAACCCTTAAAGTGATCCATCCATATCTACTGCATATCTGGCAGCAGAGTGATGGTTAAAGGCTTCTTTGATACATCAGACCCTTGATGACTTAGAGCCATTTAGCCAACCGCAGATGGTTCAACCGCATTGTCATTGTATCCTTTCAAACTCAAAGTGCTAGAGTACAGAAGCAAAATAACAAAAAATGTATCACTGTCCAATGAATTATGGTGCTCACTGTATACTGTGTGTGAGCATGCTTGCGTGCGTGCGCTTCCTCTTTGATGTAAGCCATGTAAGAAATGTTTATTCTGATGTTTTCCATGAGGAGGACGCCAGGGAAAATTAGCATGTGAAATTTTGCTTCGCAAAATAAAAAAAATTCCTGAAACTAATATTTTACCCAGCTTTTAAAATATTTTTTAAAATCCATCTTTTAAGAGATGCAAATGTATATTGGCTTGGATTCCTATTGATTTTTTATTAACTTGATATAATTTTACAGAAAATAAAATCAATAGGACTTAAATTAGCATTTGTAAGCCATTTACGATACCAGGAACCATTTTTAACGTTTTACATAAAAATACTGAAGCTAATAAGCGGTCTCGGTACACATGTATGAACACAGTAGAATTAAACCAAAGTGGAATTATATTGCAGTGCAGTGCATGCCCTGAAAACACAAGTTTGCAGGTTAGATCCATCTCTATCTTGGACAGAACATTTTTTAACCCCTTCCCTAGCACCATCTTTTATAAATAAAATGGTTACCGTTCTTGAACCCCTTCGACTACAAGCATAATCCTGGTCTCTTCTGTAAGGTAACCATTGGAGTTTGTTTTGCAACAGTCAGAATTACTCTTTTACTACATATTACTGAAACAAAGTAACAGAAGATCAAACACAGTGGAAGTTTTTTTTTCTCACCAAGAAAAGATTATTATTATTTTGCCGGGATAAGGATACCGACGACTACCGTCATTTGTGTCGTCTGTGGATTTCCGTGGAACGTGTTTTGATTGAGCCTGTTTTGTGCCATGATACACAATAAGGAACCATTGTCGCTATAACATTGGGATCATAAAATAGTCTGAGATAGAACCGTGAGTTTTAACACTTTCAAACGGTATATTGTGTGACCAGATTATTTAAATATTTAGTTTTGTAAAAAAACGCAATGAATGCGAATAAACTACACCACTTCCGGCCGCTCGTTAAAGGGTTAAAATACTTATCTGATGCTTCTCTGCATGACTTGGTAATCTATCGAGTGGCTTTTTGTTTCTCGCTCCCTGATGGTACTGATATGCTAAGACCCTATGGCGCTATCCCGGCTCAAACAGGCCACATACAGGACAGCTGTGTTTGGGACAATTACAATAAGGTGAAAATTCACAGTCAGCAGAAAGCTATGATAGGAGCCTTTTCGTGACACTCTCTTATCTCTGTGACAGGGCGTCTGAGGGTATTCTTACAGGTGGGGTGGGGCGGAGCCTCTGTGACACATGACCCAGTGATTGACAGGTACGTACCGGCCTCTAACAGCATGCGCACGCTGCTCAGGTCGTCGGCGAGGACAGCGTAGTGCAGCGGTGTGCAGCCGCGGAAACTGGCCCGGCTGCTCAGCCGGTTATTAAACTCGTCCTCCCGCGTTACGAGCACTGAAAAAAGAAACAAGAGGAGTGAGAAAACACGACGACAGAAAGGGGAAAAGAAGAGGGTGAGGGAGAGAATAAAGGAGAGGAAGGAGGGCAAGATGGACAGAACATGAAAGATAAGAGACTCACTTAATGCCCATCTGTGAAGGATGAAGGGAAATAACCACATTTCTTACCGCTGATATAAATATAAATAAACCATAAACAAAACATTTTTGTTTAAATAATGGACACGGTTTGTCCGCGCCATTCAAACTCACTCTCATATTCAAACACACTCATATTCAAACACACTCATATTCAAACACACACTCATATTATATTCAAACACACTCATATTCAAACACACTCTCATATTCAAACACACACTCATATTCAAACACACACTCATATTCTTACACACATTCATATTCATACACTCATATTCTTACACACACTCATATTCAAACGCACACTCATATTCAAACGCACACTCATATTCAAACGCACACTCATATTCAAACGCACACTCATATTCAAACGCACACTCATATTCAAACGCACACTCATATTCTTACACACACTCATATTCAAACACACACTCATATTCTTACACACACTCATATTCAAACACACACTCATATTCAAACACACTCTCATATTCAAACACACACTCATATTCAAACACACTCATATTCAAACTCACTCTCATATTCAAACTCACTCTCATATTCAAACACACTCTCATATTCAAACTCACACTCATATTCAAACACACACTCATATTCAAACGCACACTCATATTCAAACACACACTCATATTCAAACACACTCTCATATTCAAACACACACTCATATTCAAACACACACTCATATTCAAACACACACTCATATTCAAACACACTCTCATATTCAAACTCACTCTCATATTCAAACACACTCTCATATTCAAACTCACACTCATATTCAAACTCACACTCATATTCAAACACACTCTCATATTCTTACACACACTCATATTCTTACACACACTCATATTCAAACGCACTCTCATATTCAAACACACACTCATATTCAAACACACACTCATATTCAAACACACACTCATATTCAAACACACACTCATATTCAAACACACTCTCATATTCTTACACACACTCATATTCAAACACACACTCATATTCAAACACACACTCATATTCAAACACACACTCATATTCAAACACACTCTCATATTCAAACACACTCTCATATTCAAACGCACACTCATATTCAAACGCACACTCATATTCAAACACACACTCATATTCAAACACACACTCATATTCAAACACACACTCATATTCAAACACACACTCATATTCAAACACACACTCATATTCAAACACACTCTCATATTCAAACACACACTCATATTCAAACACACTCTAATATTCAAACACACACTCATATTCAAACACACACTCATATTCAAACACACTCATATTCAAACACACACTCATATTCAAACATACACTCATATTCAAACACACACTCATATTCAAACACACTCTCATATTCAAACACACTCTCATATTCAAACATACACTCATATTCTTACACACTCTCATATTCTTACACACACTCATATTCAAACACACACTCATATTCAAACGCACTCTCATATTCAAACGCACACTCATATTCAAACGCACACTCATATTCAAACACACACTCATATTCAAACGCACACTCATATTCAAACGCACACTCATATTCAAACGCACACTCATATTCAAACACACACTCATATTCAAACACACACTCATATTCAAACACACTCTCATATTCAAACACACACTCATATTCAAACACACACTCATATTCAAACACACTCATATTCAAACACACTCATATTCAAACACACACTCATATTCAAACATACACTCATATTCAAACACACACTCATATTCAAACACACTCTCATATTCAAACACACTCTCATATTCAAACATACACTCATATTCAAACACACTCTCATATTCTTACACACACTCATATTCAAACACACTCTCATATTCAAACACACACTCATATTCAAACACACTCTCATATTCAAACATACACTCATATTCAAACATACACTCATATTCAAACACACTCTCATATTCAAACACACACTCATATTCAAACACACACTCATATTCAAACACACTCTCATATTCAAACATACACTCATATTCAAACATACACTCATATTCAAACACACTCTCATATTCAAACACACACTCATATTCAAACATACACTCATATTCAAACACACACTCATATTCAAACACACTCTCATATTCAAACGCACTCTCATATTCAAACACACACTCATATTCAAACTCACACTCATATTCAAACACACTCTCATATTCAAACATACACTCATATTCATACACACACTCATATTCAAACACACACTCATATTCAAACATACACTCATATTCAAACACACTCTCATATTCTTACACACACTCATATTCAAACACACTCTCATATTCAAACATACACTCATATTCAAACACACTCTCATATTCAAACATACACTCATATTCAAACACACTCTCATATTCTTACACACACTCATATTCAAACACACTCTCATATTCAAACATACACTCATATTCAAACACACTCTCATATTCTTACACACACTCTCATATTCTTACACACACTCATATTCAAACACACTCTCATATTCAAACACACACTCATATTCAAACACACTCATATTCAAACATACACTCATATTCAAACATACACTCATATTCAAACACACTCTCATATTCAAACACACACTCATATTCAAACACACACTCATATTCAAACACACTCTCATATTCAAACATACACTCATATTCAAACATACACTCATATTCAAACACACTCTCATATTCAAACACACACTCATATTCAAACATACACTCATATTCAAACACACACTCATATTCAAACACACTCTCATATTCAAACGCACTCTCATATTCAAACACACACTCATATTCAAACTCACACTCATATTCAAACACACTCTCATATTCAAACATACACTCATATTCATACACACACTCATATTCAAACACACACTCATATTCAAACATACACTCATATTCAAACACACTCTTATATTCTTACACACACTCATATTCAAACACACACTCATATTCAAACATACACTCATATTCAAACACACACTCATATTCAAACACACTCATATTCAAACGCACTCTCATATTCAAACACACACTCATATTCAAACATACACTCATATTCTTACACACACTCATATTCAAACATACACTCATATTCAAACACACACTCATATTCAAACATACACTCATATTCAAACACACTCTCATATTCAAACACACTCTCATATTCAAACACACACTCATATTCAAACACACACTCATATTCAAACACACACTCATATTCAAACACACACTCATATTCAAACATACACTCATATTCAAACATACACTCATATTCAAACACACTCTCATATTCAAACATACACTCATATTCAAACACACTCATATTCTTACACACACTCATATTCAAACACACTCTCATATTCAAACACACACTCATATTCAAACACACTCTCATATTCAAACATACACTCATATTCAAACACACTCTCATATTCAAACACACACTCATATTCAAACACACACTCATATTCTTACACACACTCATATTCAAACACACACTCATATTCAAACACACACTCATATTCAAACATACACTCATATTCAAACACACTCTCATATTCTTACACACACTCATATTCAAACATACACTCATATTCAAACACACACTCATATTCAAACACACACTCATATTCTTACATACACTCATATTCAAACACACTCTCATATTCAAACATACACTCATATTCAAACACACTCTCATATTCTTACACACACTCATATTCAAACACACTCTCATATTCAAACACACACTCATATTCAAACACACACTCATATTCAAACATACACTCATATTCAAACATACACTCATATTCAAACATACACTCATATTCAAACACACTCATATTCAAACACACACTCATATTCTTACACACACTCATATTCAAACACACACTCATATTCAAACACACACTCATATTCAAACATACACTCATATTCAAACACACTCTCATATTCTTACACACACTCATATTCAAACACACACTCATATTCAAACACACACTCATATTCAAACACACTCTCATATTCAAACATACACTCATATTCAAACATACACTCATATTCAAACACACTCTCATATTCAAACACACACTCATATTCTTACACACACTCATATTCAAACACACACTCATATTCAAACACACACTCATATTCAAACACACACTCATATTCAAACATACACTCATATTCAAACATACACTCATATTCAAACACACTCTCATATTCAAACACACACTCATATTCTTACACACACTCATATTCAAACACACACTCATATTCAAACATACACTCATATTCAAACACACACTCATATTCAAACACACTCTCATATTCAAACGCACACTCATATTCAAACACACTCTCATATTCTTACACACACTCATATTCAAACACACACTCATATTCAAACATACACTCATATTCAAACATACACTCATATTCAAACACACACTCATATTCAAACACACTCTCATATTCAAACGCACACTCATATTCAAACACACACTCATATTCAAACACACACTCATATTCAAACACACACTCATATTCAAACACACACTCATATTCAAACACACACTCATATTCAAACATACACTCATATTCAAACACACACTCATATTCAAACACACTCTCATATTCTTACACACACTCATATTCTTACACACACTCATATTCAAACGCACTCTCATATTCAAACACACACTCATATTCAAACGCACACTCATATTCAAACGCACACTCATATTCAAACACACACTCATATTCAAACACACACTCATATTCAAACACACACTCATATTCAAACATACACTCATATTCAAACTCACACTCATATTCAAACACACACTCATATTCAAACACACACTCATATTCAAACACACACTCATATTCAAACATACACTCATATTCAAACATACACTCATATTCAAACATACACTCATATTCAAACACACACTCATATTCAAACACACACTCATATTCTTACACACACTCATATTCAAACACACACTCATATTCAAACGCACACTCATATTCAAACACACTCATATTCTTACACACACTCATATTCTTACACACACTCATATTCAAACATACACTCATATTCAAACACACACTCATATTCAAACACACTCTCATATTCAAACGCACACTCATATTCAAACACACACTCATATTCAAACACACACTCATATTCAAACACACACTCATATTCAAACATACACTCATATTCAAACACACTCTCATATTCTTACACACACTCATATTCAAACACACTCTCATATTCAAACACACACTCATATTCAAACGCACACTCATATTCAAACGCACACTCATATTCAAACACACACTCATATTCAAACACACACTCATATTCAAACACACACTCATATTCAAACATACACTCATATTCAAACACACACTCATATTCAAACACACACTCATATTCAAACACACACTCATATTCAAACATACACTCATATTCAAACACACACTCATATTCTTACACACTCTCATATTCAAACTCACACTCATATTCAAACACACTCTCATATTCAAACACACACTCATATTCAAACACACACTCATATTCAAACTCTCACACTCATATTCAAACATACACTCATATTCAAACACACACTCATATTCTTACACACTCTCATATTCAAACACACACTCATATTCAAACACACACTCATATTCAAACATACACTCATATTCAAACACACACTCATATTCAAACACACACTCATATTCAAACATACACTCATATTCAAACACACACTCATATTCAAACACACACTCATATTCAAACACACACTCATATTCAAACACACTCTCATATTCAAACGCACACTCATATTCAAACACACTCTCATATTCTTACACACACTCATATTCAAACTCACACTCATATTCAAACACACTCTCATATTCAAACATACACTCATATTCAAACACACACTCATATTCAAACACACACTCATATTCAAACATACACTCATATTCAAACACACACTCATATTCAAACACACTCTCATATTCAAACGCACACTCATATTCAAACACACACTCATATTCAAACTCACACTCATATTCAAACACACACTCATATTCAAACACACACTCATATTCAAACATACACTCATATTCAAACTCACACTCATATTCAAACACACTCTCATATTCTTACACACACTCATATTCAAACACACTCTCATATTCAAACACACACTCATATTCAAACACACACTCATATTCAAACACACTCATATTCAAACATACACTCATATTCAAACATACACTCATATTCAAACACACTCTCATATTCAAACACACACTCATATTCTTACACACACTCATATTCAAACACACACTCATATTCAAACACACACTCATATTCAAACACACACTCATATTCAAACATACACTCATATTCAAACACACTCTCATATTCAAACACACACTCATATTCTTACACACACTCATATTCAAACACACACTCATATTCAAACATACACTCATATTCAAACACACACTCATATTCAAACACACTCTCATATTCAAACGCACACTCATATTCAAACACACTCTCATATTCTTACACACACTCATATTCAAACACACACTCATATTCAAACATACACTCATATTCAAACACACACTCATATTCAAACACACTCTCATATTCAAACGCACACTCATATTCAAACACACACTCATATTCAAACACACACTCATATTCAAACACACACTCATATTCAAACACACACTCATATTCAAACATACACTCATATTCAAACACACACTCATATTCAAACACACTCTCATATTCTTACACACACTCATATTCTTACACACACTCATATTCAAACGCACTCTCATATTCAAACACACACTCATATTCAAACGCACACTCATATTCAAACGCACACTCATATTCAAACACACACTCATATTCAAACACACACTCATATTCAAACACACACTCATATTCAAACATACACTCATATTCAAACTCACACTCATATTCAAACACACACTCATATTCAAACACACACTCATATTCAAACACACACTCATATTCAAACATACACTCATATTCAAACATACACTCATATTCAAACATACACTCATATTCAAACACACACTCATATTCAAACACACTCATATTCTTACACACACTCATATTCAAACACACACTCATATTCAAACGCACACTCATATTCAAACACACTCATATTCTTACACACACTCATATTCTTACACACACTCATATTCAAACATACACTCATATTCAAACACACACTCATATTCAAACACACTCTCATATTCAAACGCACACTCATATTCAAACACACACTCATATTCAAACACACTCATATTCAAACACACACTCATATTCAAACACACTCTCATATTCAAACATACACTCATATTCAAACACACTCTCATATTCTTACACACACTCATATTCTTACACACACTCATATTCAAACGCACTCTCATATTCAAACACACACTCATATTCAAACGCACACTCATATTCAAACACACACTCATATTCAAACACACACTCATATTCAAACACACACTCATATTCAAACACACACTCATATTCAAACATACACTCATATTCAAACTCACACTCATATTCAAACACACACTCATATTCAAACACACACTCATATTCAAACACACACTCATATTCAAACACACACTCATATTCAAACATACACTCATATTCAAACTCACACTCATATTCAAACACACACTCATATTCAAACACACTCATATTCAAACACACACTCATATTCAAACACACACTCATATTCAAACACACACTCATATTCAAACATACACTCATATTCAAACACACACTCATATTCAAACATACACTCATATTCAAACACACACTCATATTCTTACACACTCTCATATTCAAACTCACACTCATATTCAAACACACTCTCATATTCAAACACACACTCATATTCAAACACACACTCATATTCAAACTCTCACACTCATATTCAAACATACACTCATATTCAAACACACACTCATATTCTTACACACTCTCATATTCAAACACACACTCATATTCAAACACACACTCATATTCAAACATACACTCATATTCAAACTCACACTCATATTCAAACACACACTCATATTCAAACACACACTCATATTCAAACACACTCTCATATTCAAACGCACACTCATATTCAAACACACTCTCATATTCTTACACACACTCATATTCAAACTCACACTCATATTCAAACACACTCTCATATTCAAACATACACTCATATTCAAACACACACTCATATTCAAACACACACTCATATTCAAACATACACTCATATTCAAACACACACTCATATTCAAACACACTCTCATATTCAAACGCACACTCATATTCAAACACACACTCATATTCAAACATACACTCATATTCAAACTCACACTCATATTCAAACACACACTCATATTCAAACACACACTCATATTCAAACACACACTCATATTCAAACATACACTCATATTCAAACTCACACTCATATTCAAACACACACTCATATTCAAACGCACACTCATATTCAAACACACACTCATATTCAAACACACACTCATATTCAAACACACACTCATATTCAAACACACACTCATATTCAAACATACACTCATATTCAAACACACACTCATATTCAAACATACACTCATATTCAAACACACACTCATATTCTTACACACTCTCATATTCAAACTCACACTCATATTCAAACACACTCTCATATTCAAACACACACTCATATTCAAACACACACTCATATTCAAACTCTCACACTCATATTCAAACATACACTCATATTCAAACACACACTCATATTCTTACACACTCTCATATTCAAACACACACTCATATTCAAACACACACTCATATTCAAACATACACTCATATTCAAACTCACACTCATATTCAAACACACACTCATATTCAAACACACACTCATATTCAAACATACACTCATATTCAAACATACACTCATATTCAAACATACACTCATATTCAAACACACACTCATATTCAAACACACACTCATATTCTTACACACACTCATATTCAAACATACACTCATATTCAAACACACACTCATATTCAAACACACACTCATATTCTTACACACACTCATATTCAAACACACACTCATATTCAAACATACACTCATATTCAAACACACACTCATATTCAAACACACTCTCATATTCAAACGCACACTCATATTCAAACACACTCATATTCTTACACACACTCATATTCAAACTCACACTCATATTCAAACACACTCTCATATTCAAACATACACTCATATTCAAACACACACTCATATTCAAACACACACTCATATTCAAACATACACTCATATTCAAACACACACTCATATTCAAACACACTCTCATATTCAAACGCACACTCATATTCAAACACACACTCATATTCAAACACACACTCATATTCAAACACACACTCATATTCAAACACACACTCATATTCAAACATACACTCATATTCAAACACACTCTCATATTCTTACACACACTCATATTCAAACGCACTCTCATATTCAAACACACACTCATATTCAAACGCACACTCATATTCAAACACACACTCATATTCAAACACACACTCATATTCAAACACACACTCATATTCAAACACACACTCATATTCAAACATACACTCATATTCAAACTCACACTCATATTCAAACACACACTCATATTCAAACACACACTCATATTCAAACACACACTCATATTCAAACACACACTCATATTCAAACATACACTCATATTCAAACTCACACTCATATTCAAACACACACTCATATTCAAACGCACACTCATATTCAAACACACACTCATATTCAAACACACACTCATATTCAAACACACACTCATATTCAAACACACACTCATATTCAAACATACACTCATATTCAAACACACACTCATATTCAAACATACTCATATTCAAACACACACTCATATTCAAACACACACTCATATTCTTACACACTCTCATATTCAAACTCACACTCATATTCAAACACACTCTCATATTCAAACACACACTCATATTCAAACACACACTCATATTCAAACTCTCACACTCATATTCAAACATACACTCATATTCAAACACACACTCATATTCTTACACACTCTCATATTCAAACACACACTCATATTCAAACACACACTCATATTCAAACTCACTCATATTCAAACACACACTCATATTCAAACACACACTCATATTCAAACACACACTCATATTCTTACACACACTCATATTCAAACTCACTCATATTCAAACACACACTCATATTCTTACACACTCATATTCAAACACACTCTCATATTCAAACACACACTCATATTCAAACACACTCTCATATTCAAACACACACTCATATTCAAACACACACTCATATTCAAACACACACTCATATTCAAACTCACACTCATATTCAAACACACACTCATATTCAAACACACACTCATATTCAAACACACACTCATATTCATACACACACTCATATTCATACACACTCTCATATTCAAACACACTCATATTCAAACACACACTCATATTCAAACTCACACTCATATTCTTACACACACTCATATTCAAACACACACTCATATTCAAACACACTCATATTCAAACTCACACTCATATTCAAACACACACTCATATTCAAACTCACACTCATATTCAAACACACACTCATATTCAAACACACACTCATATTCAAACTCACACTCATATTCTTACACACACTCATATTCAAACACACACTCATATTCAAACACACTCATATTCAAACTCACACTCATATTCTTACACACACTCATATTCAAACACACACTCATATTCAAACACACACTCATATTCATACACACACTCATATTCATACACACTCATATTCAAACACACACTCATATTCAAACACACTCATATTCAAACACACACTCATATTCAAACACACACTCATATTCAAACTCACACTCATATTCAAACACACACTCATATTCTTACACACACTCATATTCAAACTCACACTCATATTCAAACACACTCTCATATTCAAACTCACACTCATATTCTTACACACACTCATATTCAAACACACACTCATATTCAAACACACACTCATATTCATACACACACTCATATTCATACACACACTCATATTCAAACACACACTCATATTCAAACACACTCATATTCAAACACACACTCATATTCAAACACACACTCATATTCAAACTCACACTCATATTCAAACACACACTCATATTCAAACACACACTCATATTCATACACACACTCATATTCATACACACACTCATATTCATACACACACTCATATTCATACACACACTCATATTCTTACACACACTCATATTCAAACTCACACTCATATTCAAACACACTCATATTCAAACTCACACTCATATTCTTACACACACTCATATTCAAACACACACTCATATTCAAACACACACTCATATTCATACACACACTCATATTCATACACACACTCATATTCAAACACACACTCATATTCAAACACACTCATATTCAAACACACACTCATATTCAAACACACACTCATATTCAAACACACACTCATATTCAAACACACACTCATATTCAAACACACACTCATATTCATACACACACTCATATTCATACACACACTCATATTCATACACACACTCATATTCAAACACACACTCATATTCAAACACACTCATATTCAAACACACACTCATATTCAAACACACACTCATATTCAAACTCACACTCATATTCAAACACACACTCATATTCAAACACACACTCATATTCATACACACACTCATATTCAAACTCACACTCATATTCAAACACACACTCATATTCAAACACACACTCATATTCAAACTCACTCTCATATTCAAACACACACTCATATTCAAACACACACTCATATTCAAACACACACTCATATTCAAACACACACTCATATTCATACACACACTCATATTCAAACTCACTCTCATATTCAAACTCACTCTCATATTCAAACACACTCTCATATTCAAACTCACTCTCATATTCAAACACACACTCATATTCAAACACACACTCATATTCATACACACACTCATATTCAAACTCACTCTCATATTCAAACTCACTCTCATATTCAAACACACTCTCATATTCAAACTCACTCTCATATTCAAACACACACTCATATTCATACACACTCTCATATTCAAACACACACTCATATTCAAACACTCTCATATTCAAACACACACTCATATTCATACACACTCTCATATTCAAACACACACTCATATTCAAACACTCTCATATTCAAACACACACTCATATTCATACACACTCTCATATTCAAACACACTCTCATATTCAAACTCACTCTCATATTCAAACACTCTCATATTCAAACACACACTCATATTCATACACACTCTCATATTCAAACACACACTCATATTCATACACACTCTCATATTCAAACACTCTCATATTCAAACACACACTCATATTCAAACACACTCTCATATTCAAACACACTCTCATATTCAAACACTCTCATATTCAAACACACACTCATATTCAAACACACTCTCATATTCAAACACACTCTCATATTCAAACGCACTCTCATAAACATAAACTTGCACACTTTACTCTCACAGCAACACACAAACAGAAAACACTGTCTCTCTCACACACACACACACACGCGCACTACCCCACACACACACACACACACACACACACACACACACACACACACACACACACACACACACACACACTCTCACTCTCTCTCTTCCCCTGGCACTGTATTCTTGACAGGCCTAGTCGTCATCTGTAACAAATGTCTGAGAGCTGGATAATCATGGCAAACTCAATAAAACGTCAGAGGGAGAACCAGCCCCCATCCATCAGCCTGCGTCTGGGAAATATCCCTCCCAGACCACCCAAAAAACTGCCAACAATATAAATGTGTGTAATATACATATCATATATAAATATGTCTCCAGCCGAGCCTTTTTCCTCTGCTTCCACTGCACTTTTTATATTGTTGGGGTTTGTGGTTATGAAAAATAAATACACGGGGCCAAATGAAACGCTTACATATATGCAAATAAGACAGAGGGTGGGGGGGGGGGGGGAGCGGTGGTGTATAATCTTACTGTCTTTGGTGAAATTTATATATCCAATAATAACGCGACACAATACCGCGTACTGAGGACCACGGATAGGCAAGGGGGTGGGGGGCTGTCACCTGGAAACGCGTTTCCGTGACGATGATCACATATCAACAGCCACGTCAAGTCGGAACACATGACGGATGGTTCGGGACATCAGAGAATGAAGATTTTTTTTTTTTTTCTTTTTTTTCCAGTGAAGGGGTGCAACCCCCCCCCTCCAAATCGCTTGTCATGATCACTGCCATTGTCAGTGGCGAGCAGATAGTCACATAGCTCGTGTGTTTTGGTTATCTGAGCAGATTTTACCGAGCCAAGGCCACTGGGCTGCTCGCAGTACTGTGGCCCTTTTAAGGTAGATATGATTGTTCGAGCCGTGGTCAGGGAGGTTCCTACGCAATACTCGGAAATCTTATTTGCTTCGATTTTCATAAGAACGAAAACGTCAAAATAGCTTCCAGCTGTAGTATTATCTGTGTGGTCATTACATCCTTCCCCTCGACTCTCTCTTTCTCTTTCTCTCTCTCTCTTTCTCTCTCTCTGTCTCTCTCTCTGTCTCTCTCTCTGTCTCTCTCTCTGTCTCTCTCTCTGTCTCTCTCTCTGTCTCTCTCTCTGTCTCTCTCTCTGTCTCTCTCTCTGTCTCTCCCACACACACACACACATGCACTCACACACACACACACATATTTTTTCTCTCTCGCTTTCACACACACACACAAACACGCATTCTCTCACTCTCACACACACACCAGAATAGCCAGTTACCTTCCAGGGAATGGATGCCCTTGTCTCTGGATATGTCGTAGACGCTGCTGAAGTTGTCTCCGAGGTTTGGGTCAGCGCCGCCTCCCAGGAGAACTTTAACCACACTGTGCAGTCGAGAGAAACACAAACACTCTCTTTATTCTCAAAAACGGGAGGCACAACTGTACCTGACTGAGGCGAGAAGCTACGGGGACTAAACCAGTCATTTATTCTCTTTATGAAGCCCCTAGTCACAGTGAGTAACAGAGCATTAACTGAAAAAACAAAAACGGCTATCGCTCAAAGTCTAACAAACAAAGATCGTCACACCACAGCAAAAACACATCATTTTAATGTAGTGTTCTTCTGATAATATTCATATAAATAATCAGTTTAGTACCATTTAAAAAAATTATTGAAAGTGATCGACAGGTATATTGAATTAAAAAGAACGGTCCTCTCGAGGTACTACTACAATATCGTTCCACAACTGGATTTCCGCTCTCCGTCGGGTTCCACGCAGAACACAGGGTTCTCCCCTGGTTCTGCTGATCTGGTACAGTACTGAACACGTCTCAATGTTCCTAAAGCCGCACGGAAAGAGCACAGAGCAGTTAGCAGCCGTTCCCCGTTTCCACGGTGACAGTGGGAAAGACACCTCCATGGGCCTGGGTGTATCTAAAGGTTGGGGTGAGGTTCTGTAAGGTCCGGCAGAGACAGCACATGGGTCCAAACCCCTTCCCCTGGATCACATGACTGACAGCTACAGTGTCCAAGCCCAACACTGGAATCGCACCTCATCTACGCCAAGCCTCCTCACCAACTGTACAGAGCCCTGGTCAATGCCCACACGTCTTTCAAAACTGCTTCTGAATTGTAATAGTAATTCTGAAAGAATTGAGAATACAAGAGGGTTGCGGCAGGAGATTAAAATGAAAACTGGTTTGTCGCTAATGAATTCAGTGATTTTTTACTTCAGTGAAATCACTGCAGGCCTACGGGAGTGCTAGTCTCCCCGCAGTAGCGGCAGTAATTTAATCACGCCTCAACATCACGCAAAACATCGCAAGACTACAAATATAAATACAAAAGACAACAAAAATAACTACAGTCGTGAAATGTAGCCGTGTGCGTGGAATGAACAGAAGGATTTGTCTGGGAGGTACAGGTGGAAACGGACTGGATCCCTCCCTCCAGAGAGTGGCCGGGCGCGCTGACCTTACGGATTCCAGGAACCGTTCTGTCTGTGGTAACGAGTTTTGAATCTGATTGGGGTGCTGTCTATTCTCCACTCATCCTTCTCAAGGTTGGAGCGGACAGCGGCTGTACTCGGATATGTCATTTTAAATTCCCCAGGTACGTCGACAGGGTACGTGTGTGTGTGTGTGTGTGTGTGTGTGTGTGTGTGTGTGTGTGTGTGTGTGTGTGTGTGTGTGTGTGTGTGTGTGTGTGTGTGTGTGTGTGTGTGTGTGTGTGTGTGTGTGAGAGAGAGAGAGAGAGAGAGAGAGAGAGAGGCCTCCACTTTCAGGATCTATAGTTAGTTTTGTGACTTCTAGTACACATAGGATTGTGGAATGAAAGGTTTGTGGGGTGTGAGGTGTGTGTGAGGTGTGTGTGTGGGGTGGGGCAGATGGGATTGGTTTGGTGTTTCCAATGAGGGATTGGGGTTGGGGGGTGGTGTCATGGTGTAGCCTACTGGACCATGTTACGAGAACAGGGGGTTTCCAGAGAGACCCTCCCCAAAGGGCTCCAGTCAGAGGAGATGGGGTGTGTGCATGTGGGGGTTTGTCTGCATGGAGAACTGAGTTGGAGAGAGGGGGGGGGGGGGGGGGCATTAAGCAGATGTGGGGGGGGGGGGGGGGGCTTTGTTACTGTAGCAGTAGAACTGGGGGGCAGTGATCCACAGAGAGCTGTGACCCCTGGAAAGCACTTCTCCAAACAGACACCCCACAAACACTGTGGGAGGGGGCAGCAGGACGGTGAGGAAGGGGTTGATGGGAGACACATTGGGGTGAAGGAAGAAGAAAGGGGGGAAGGGTTATTGAGGGGGGGGGGGGGGTATTGAGGGGCCATGTAAAAAACTGACGCTATGAAATGGAACATGGGAAGGCCTCAAGATATCACTCCTCCATTTTAACCTGTGAAACGAGGTTCAGTTCAGCGTTCAACATACTGTCTCCCAGTGAAGGATGCTTCTTAAATTTTTCTCTTGTCCATGAAGGCCACTGGCGGCCATTTGCTGGTAGGGGTGTAAATCCAGTTCAGATACACACTTTGTGTATCAAAATCCTACCATTCCAATATGTTTTGAAATACAAAAGAATTCCCATCCCAAATCAAACTAGAACGGCACTCAGAGACATGCTACACCCGCGTGTGTGCGAATGTCCACCCTGAACGTAATATGCATGGGGCTGAAAATTTGATCTTGCACTGTGGGGCATTGACCGATTGGAAAGAAATTCAAGATTCCAGGTCATTGCCCAACTGTCAACATTTCCACAAAGTTTCATCACAATCAGAGTAGAATTTTTCGAGTTATGGATGATAGAAACACAAACAGACAGACAAGAGCGAAAACAATACCCCCTGCTTGCACTACGCAAACAAAAACAATTGTTATTTTTAACAGTTACTGGGTTTCTTCTCAAACTCCCCTGACCACCCCTGCCCCCGCCCCCCGTTCTTACCGCCACATGGCCTAGTGCTTTTGGTTTTAGGACACGCCTGTGAGATCGATCAGGTGTTTACAAAACACACAGAGCTGGGATATGGAGGAAAGAGGGCATTTCTGTCATCACAGACTTCCTCCGTGGGGGAGAGGAGCAGGTCGGTTTCCGCTCTTCCTCCACGGCTATGACACACAGGGCCAGGCCAGGAGATAGGGCATCATGGGATGCTTCTCTCCAGAGTGCTACGGGTTTATATCCTGGTTAAAGGCATTTAAGGTTCCCACATCACCCAAGTCCCCCTCAACTGAAGAGTCAGTTTTACAAAGTGGCTCAAATGTGAAACAAAGAAAGTCATGTATCATATCATCATATCAGCCCAACAGCACTCGCCATTTTCCTACCACTAAAGGGTACCGAGCGCTCCCCTACAAACTAGATAGTATCCAGCACCTTGTAACATGACAGGAGTCCCCAGGGGTAGTGACATCGGCCAGGCAGACCGGCGCCGTGGTTAAACTCGGTTAAGATGGCTGCCGGCGCGAGCTCCTCTCACTGCCGCGCGCGATATTGACGAGCGCCGTCCCACGTTTTACCCAGTTCAGAATCGCTCGCACAACGGGCAAGCCCCCTTCGTCAGGCTTCGTCCCAGACACGGGGGGAAACGCCTCGCCTCCCCGTAATCCGATGAACATTCCCACCGCGTTCCTCCGAAAACGGATTATCCCCACTCCAGAATGCAGTCGCTCGGACCCTCCCCTCCCCTCCCCTCCTACCCCCCCTCCTCCTCCTTCTCCTCCTCCTCGGGGACCAAGAACAAAATCTCCAGCTTTCATTTAGGGTTTTCCAAAACGCCGGCCGGCCGCTCGGCCGCTCGCTCGGAACAGTCAACAAGCGTTCCACTCCGTCGGCGGTCATTGTCCGTGAGAAAGAAAGACGGCCTGAGGTGGGGTGGGGGGCATGTGGTTGAGGGGAGGGACAGTTCTTTTCGTTTTTTTGTTTTTTTTAGCTGAAAGTGCAAATAAGGGCAGGCCAGACCCTCCCCCAAACCAGACACATCAAAGCTACTCAAACACAGCCCTAATGCTCTCCCAGGGAAGGGGTGACCGAGGTGCCGACCGGATCCGGTCTTATCCCAACCGGATCAGCACCAG
The DNA here is from genome assembly GCA_022702515.1 of Ilyophis sp. 1 JC-2022. NCBI lineage: Eukaryota > Metazoa > Chordata > Actinopteri > Anguilliformes > Synaphobranchidae > Ilyophis > Ilyophis sp. 1 JC-2022. The sequence continues at coordinate 121,941,150 of CM040402.1, forward strand.
TCACTCCGCGCTTTATCGCACGCGGTCTTCAGAACCTCTTTATTGTCAATGCCCTCTCCTCATCGCCACATCGAGCAGTGCTTCAATATCTAGCCTGCTAGGCTACGTGTTCATAAATCCTCTACAATAGATAATTTGGGAAATGTGTAGCTCAGGGGAAGTGCATCTACCTAGCTAAAGAAAATCGCACCATTAGGTCCAGCACGTGGACACAGCCCACCGTCTGCAGGTCATGTGACATGTGTTCCGAACTAGACTCCACCCCACCGCCAACTGCCTCTTAATCAGACCTGATGCCATCATCTGGCTCCCAGTACCCAGCAACTACAGTCATAAAGGATTGAGACACACTGAAGAGACGTATGCGTCCTGCATACTTCGGTCTTCAATGAGTAGGAATTTCCACTGGCACTGTATATGCACCTAAGCTGAGAACATCATATATGTAGAGGTTAATTAGAGAGATTTGCCAATAAGTGTCACTATGTTTAGTAATACAATTTGGCAACCAATCAAAAAGGTGCCAGACATTTGCAACAGAAATGGATTGTGAACACATACATGCAACTATAATTTCATAAGCGTCAGTCTAAAACACACATATTAAAAAAATTAAGACACGGATTAAAGACTAGCATTTCTCCAAGCTTTCCTGTACAGAGCATATATAGTGTTCAGCTGTAGGCAGCCAAGCCAATCGCCTCCCGTGTGATTTGGAGCCAAATCCTTTCTTCTCAACAGGTCTGTCAATGCCACAAACCATGCCTGAAAAAGAAAGACCTCCAACCAAGCTGTACTGAATGAAAAAAATATATATATTATGACATATAGGCTATGCCATTTGCCGTTGCACATGATATTTATTTATGAGGGCTTTTTAGAGAAATGATAAAAACAAAAACCACATGTCAACATAATTTTTAATTATTAAGCTCATGTAAGAACACGATACTCAGGGCAGACGTTTCAAGCGGTACAGAGACACTCATCACATAACCGTCAGACTGCCTTCTTCTTCCTGCGTAGGAAGTAGTGCAGACTACAATCGGCAATAATTACTGTAATGGGCCACTGTTACAAATGAGTCCAATTTAGTTTGATTATGTGTCCACAGCAAAACAAATAGGACGAACAGTAGGCCTACTTCAGGGACGGATAAACAATATGATTGAATTCTGATATAATATCACCAGAACGTCCCATCAGGCAGTGGACATATTTCAGAACTGGACCGTTTGCCAATAGATACTTGAAACTTGAAGGAAACATTAAATGCAGATGGAGCCAAAGCCTGAATATGCGACAAATCTATGCATCTAAACCTACATATAAATGACATATATCGATGGAGACGGCGCAAGAGTGTCTTGTGAGGAGTGGACTGTTTATTGTGGTCTCACAATACCATCTTCACCGCCGTGAGCGTGCTAACAATGGCGTAAATATGTATCGCAAGCAATTGGGAGGATTTTCAAGAAACGCACCCGCCGGCCCACAGCCGGCTCGCAGCCGGCCCGCAGCCGGCCCGCAGCCGGCCCCCGCTCCTCTTGGGTCGAACTGAGATGTCGGCGCTTTGTGCGGTGCCGCGACCGGGATGTGGGGCCGCTGGCTTTGGGGCGGGGGATAATCCCCTCACTACAGAGCTTTAGGGGAGAGGGGAGGGCCTGTCGGGCGGGGTCGCTGGTTCACCTCCTGAACTTGCGTCTGTAACTCTTGAGAAGGACCACCCCCCCTTCGCTCCGGCGCGGGATGCGCCCCATTGGCTCACGTTCCCCAAATTGGATTCCCCCCTCTCTGTTGTTTGCGGAAAGGGGGAGGTTAATTGAATTTGGGCAGGGTGCTGCCGTCCGGCTCTTGAATGCACTCGCTGATGTGAAAGACGCACTTTGCACTTCACAAGACCTCGGCTTGTGAAAAGAAATCAAAGAAGTCTGATCCACGCCACCGCTTCTGCCCCAGACGCTGACCGCCAAACCCTCTACCAAATCACCATACAACACTGCCCCAATCCCTCTACCAAATCACCATACAACACTGCCCCAATCCCTCTACCAAATCACCATACAACACTGCCCCAAACCCTCTACCAAATCACCATACAACACTGCCCCAAACCCTCTACCAAATCACCATACAACACTGCCCCAATCCCTCTACCAAATCACCATACAACACTGCCCCAAACCCTCTACCAAATCACCATACAACACTGCCCCAAACCCTCTACCAAATCACCATACAACACTGCCCCAAACCCTCTACCAAATCACCATACAACACTGCCCCAAACCCTCTACCAAATCACCATACAACACTGCCCCAATCCCACTACCAAATCACCATACAACACTGCCCCAAACCCTCTACCAAATCACCATACAACACTGCCCCAAACCCTCTACCAAATCACCATACAACACTGCCCCAATCCCTCTACCAAATCACCATACAACACTGCCCCAAACCCTCTACCAAATCACCATACAACACTGCCCCAATCCCTCTACCAAATCACCATACAACACTGCCCCAACCCCTCTACCAAATCACCATACAACACTGCCCCAAACCCTCTACCAAATCACCATACAACACTGCCCCAATCCCTCTACCAAATCACCATACAACACTGCCCCAAACCCTCTACCAAATCACCATACAACACTGCCCCAAACCCTCTACCAAATCACCATACAACACTGCCCCAAACCCTCTACCAAATCACCATACAACACTGCCCCAAACCCTCTACCAAATCACCATACAACACTGCCCCAATCCCTCTACCAAATCACCATACAACACTGCCCCAATCCCTCTACCAAATCACCATACAACACTGCCCCAATCCCTCTACCAAATCACCATACAACACTGCCCCAAACCCTCTACCAAATCACCATACAACACTGCCCCAAACCCTCTACCAAATCACCATACAACACTGCCCCAATCCCTCGACCAAATCACCATACAACACTGCCCCAAACCCTCTACCAAATTACCATACAACACTGCCCCAAACCCTCTACCAAATCACCATACAACACTGCCCCAAACCCTCTACCAAATTACCATACAACACTGCCCCAATCCCTCTACCAAATCACCATACAACACTGCCCCAAACCCTCTACCAAATCACCATACAACACTGCCCCAAACCCTCTACCAAATCACCATACAACACTGCCCCAATCCCTCTACCAAATCACCATACAACACTGCCCCAATCCCTCTACCAAATCACCATACAACACTGCCCCAATCCCTCTACCAAATCACCATACAACACTGCCCCAAACCCTCTACCAAATCACCATACAACACTGCCCCAATCCCTCTACCAAATCACCATACAACACTGCCCCAAACCCTCTACCAAATCACCATACAACACTGCCCCAAACCCTCTACCAAATCACCATACAACACTGCCCCAATCCCTCTACCAAATCACCATACAACACTGCCCCAAACCTTTTACCAAATCACCATACAACACTGCCCCAATCCCTCTACCAAATCACCATACAACACTGCCCCAAACCCTCTACCAAATCACCATACAACACTGCCCCAAACCCTCTACCAAATCACCATACAACACTGCCTCAAACCCTCTACCAAATCACCATACAACACTGCCTCAAACCCTCTACCAAATCACCATACAACACTGCCCCAAACATCTACCAAATCACTATACAACACTGCCCCAAACCTCTACCAAATCACCATACAACACTGCCCCACTCTACCAAATCACCATACAACACTGCCCCAAACCCTCTACCAAATCACCATACAACACTGCCCCAAACCCTCTACCAAATCACCATACAACACTGCCCCAAACCCTCTACCAAATTACCATACAACACTGCCCCAATCCCTCTAGCAAATCACCATACAACACTGCCCCAATCCCTCTACCAAATCACCATACAACACTGCCCCAAACCCTCTACCAAATCACTATACAACACTGCCTCAAACCCTCTACCAAATCACCATACAACACTGCCCCAAACCCTCTACCAAATAATTATACAACACTTCCTCTACCAAATCACCATACAACACTGCCTCAAACCCTCTCCCAAATCACCATACAACACTGCCCCAAACCCTCTACCAAATCACCATACAACACTGCCCCAAACCTTTTACCAAATCACCATACAACACTGCCCCAATCCCTCTACCAAATCACCATACAACACTGCCCCAAACCCTCTACCAAGTCACCATACAACACTGCCCCAAACCTTTTACCAAATCACCATACAACACTGCCCCAATCCCTCTACCAAATCACCATACAACACTGCCCCAAACCCTCTACCAAATCACCATACAACACTGCTTATATGATTATTATTTCAGTAAAATTGGGAGTTTGTCTGATATTATCGTATATCGAGTAGCAAATCGCTACTAAGTTAAGCTTCGTGAACTGGGCACATACAGGGAATATATAATAAATAATATTATAAAATATAATAATATACAGTTGTGTTAAAAAAAATAGCAGTACAACATCAGTAACCTCATGAACCACTGTTATTAGTAGTAGTGATATTTCTGCATGGCAAATAATTTACTTGTAGATGTAGTAGTGTAATAGAAAAACAACAGACCCAACTGTCATGACATGCACGCTGCTTGTTCTGAGTAATTGACTCATTCAATGAAAGGGGCGTGTTCAAAATAATAGCAGTGTGGAGTTTAATTAGAGAATTCATTCATTCTGTGAAAAAAACAGGTGTCATTAATTGTTCTTTATTAAGAAAAAAGGGAAGCAAATGTTTCACACATTGTTATAAAATATATTTCCTTCTGAATTGCTAAGTAAAATGGGCCGTTCCAAACATTGTTCGGAGGAACAACGTAATTTGATTAAAAAGTTGATTGGAGAGGGGAAAACATATAAGGAAGTGCAGCAAATTATAGAATGCTCAGCTAAAAAGACGCGGAAGAAAACGAGCAACTACTGTTAAAACGGATCGAAGAATAGTCAGAATGGCAAAGATTCAGCCAATCATCACCTCCAGAAAGATCAAAGATGATCTAAAATTACCTGTAAGTGATGTTACAGTCAGAAGACGTTTGATCGAAGCTAAGCTATCAGCAAGAAGCCCCCGTAAAGCACCATTGTTGAAAAAACGGCATGTGCAGAATCGGTTAAAATTTTCCAAAGAACACATCGATTGGCCCAAAGAGAAATGGCGTAACATTCTGTGGACTGATGAGTAAAATTGTTCTTTTCGGGTCTAGTGGTCGTCGACAGTACGTCAGACGACCCTCGGGTATTGAATTCAAGCCACAGTACACTGTGAAGACAGTGAAGCATGGTGGCGCAAAAATCATGGAATGGGGATGTTTTTCATACTACGGTGTTGGGCCTATTTATCGTATACCAGGGATCATGGATCAGATTGAATACATCAAAATAATTGAAGAGATTATGTTGCCGTATGAGGAAATGCCCCTGAAATGGGTGTTTCAACAAGACAACGACCCCAAACACACGAGTAAGCGAGCAACATCTTGGTTCCAGACAAAAAGGATTGAGGTAATGGAGTGGCCAGCTCAATCCCCTGACCTCAACTCCATTGAAAACTTGTGGGGTGACATTAAAAATGCAGTTTCTGAAGCAAAACCCAAAAATTCACAGGAACTGCGGAATGTAGTTTGTTCATCCTAGGCTGAAATACCTGTTTCTAGGTGCCAGAAGTTGTTTGACTCGATGCAACGCAGATGCGCAGCAGTTAGCAAAAACAATGGTTATGCAACTAAATATTAGTTCAGTAATTTAAAGTGAAGTTAAATCTTGAAAAATGTATTCAGTTTATACAGTAAGTGTTTGAGTTTGAAGAGAAAAATGTCGACACTACAATTTTTTTGAACAGATTAATATTCCTTTTTTTTGCTTCCTGTAAAAAAATAACGCAGACCTGATCAAATTTGTTAATTTTGATTTGGAATTGACTGTGTAATGTTTCCACTACATTTGAAATATGGAACTAAAAGCTATTAAAAAATATTTGCACTTTATTCACTTTTTTTAAAGCACTGCTATTTATTTGAACACAACTGTAAATATTATAATATATATTATATAAATAGTATCATATAATGTATAATATATAATAAAAAATGCATATTTGAGCAGAGGATTGTGGAACCATCACATCCTGAAATGTAGGAACAAAGGAAACAGTCAAGGAAGCAAATGCTGGCAGAGATGTTCAGGGATAATGCAAACAGAGATGTTCAGAGATAATCCAAACAGAGATGTTCAGGGATAATGCAAACAGAGATGTTCAGGGATAATTCAAACACTGGCAGAGATGTTCAGGGATAATTCAAACACTGGCAGAGATGTTCAGGGATAATTCAAACACTGGCAGAGATGTTCAGGGATAATTCAAACGCTGGCAGAGATGTTCAGGGATAATTCAAACGCTGGCAGAGATGTTCAGGGATAATTCAAACGCTGGCAGAGATGTTCAGGGATAATGCAAACGCTCACAGAGATGATGGATGCTCTTACCTGTGCTGCCGGTTCATGACCGCCACCATTAGCGCCGTCCAGCCCAGATGGTGGCGGTGGTTTGGGTCGGCTCCTTCTTTGAGCAGCCTGAATTAGACCGGAGACACAAAGCGGTCGTTACACAAAGGCCAGGGTTGCTGGACATTGGACAGAATCATAGCCATGTTAATCTGTGCATAGCCTGAGACAGTGGAGAGGGATATACAGATCAGAGGATATGCTGAGGGTAAGAATAGCTCATCACCGATACCACAAAATACGTCTAAAACTTTGGTCTAATTTGGCACGCCCAAAGGACTTTTACTGTGAAATTCCCCATCACAGAAAAATAACATTTCATGATTTTACACGCCGACCATCTACCATCAACCCTCAGCCTACCCATAAGAAATGACCCTGACCATGTGTCGACCGCCACCACAAAACAATATGATATATCCAACCTTCTGTCCCAGGTCTGGTGTTCTGTGTTTAGTGTAAACACAGCGATACGCTACGCTACGCTACCTGCCTGCTCCCCCCAACGCAACCTGCACCTCCAACAGAGCACTTAACACATCCATGGCCTAGAGCTGCCACAGCAGGGCCATCTGTGTGGTGACGGCCCCAGAGTGCCAGTGCAGCCCCCTGCCCCGCTCCCCATCCTAAACGCCTGCCCCGCCCCGATCTGCTCCATCGCCCCCCAGTTTTTACTGCACTCAGGGCCACGGGCTCCAGTTTCAACGCCATTATTGCCTTTTGTTGAGAATCTCGGCCCAGACATACGTCTCGCGCACCGTTCAGCCAGCCGGGGCGCTCCCGAAACAAAGACAGGTGTGATCCTAACCACCCCTGTGCTCCGATACCACCAGCACCCCCAACAGACTGTCTACATGCCCCCCCCCTCCTTTCCCTCTCTCTCTCCTCACACCCCCCCTTGTTGTTGTAATGATAACTTCTCAGAGATTTTTTAAAATGAAACTTGGATGTTCTTTTAAAGCTGAATGTTCATTTTGAGACTGCACTAAAATGCTAATTTGGTTCAAAGCAAGCTTGGCATTCTGTTAGCATCAGGCCCCCCCCCCCCCCCCGAGACTTCGTCTTGGACGCAGCGATATTCCAAAGTGCTAATTTACTTATTCCTGAGGGGACTGGGAATCTCGGACGGCGCTCAGACGAGTCTTCCGAGCGATAGCAGTGTGGCCATGTTTTAATTAATTTTCCTGGGACAATGTGGAGGTGTGCTTGGGTGAGGTCTCTTCTTGGTACACGCAGCGACAGAGGTTAAACAGATGAGCTTCCTCAGGAGAATGGTGATGGCAGACGGGAGGTGGGTGTGTGTGTGTGGGGGGGGTAGGGGGGGGTGCTCGGTCACCTCTGCAGGACAGAGCCCCCCAGATACATACAGGCTGACAGATGGCTGTGTCCCCGTCCTGTACGCCACCCCCAGCCAAACTGTTCCAGAGGTTTGGGGAGAGCGATTGAGTGACAGGATTATGTGGACGTGTTTGAATTTGAGCACATTCTCGTGGGCTTGACCGCAAACTGCCACCGGTAGGACAGTGAGGAGGTGGAAAAGGGTAAAAACTCCATTAGTGGTAAGAAAACAAGTATCAAAAACGGTCCTTGCTCTGAGCCCATGTGGGTCACTCTGAGAATTAAAAAAATGTACAATAATTAACAGCCGAATTAAACAAAACTATGGGAACATTTCCTGATTATGGTAACCCACAACCAAATGAAGACATGGGAGCAAGGTCATAGTTTCTTTTTCATTGCATTGGAGCATCTCTGGGAGTCATTTCAGGCACTCTGTTACCTCCTGGACAATTTATCACGACGATATGTCTCCGTTTAAAATGGGAAAATCGGATCCTGATAACATTTAACATGCAAGGCACCATTGTTAAAATATTGCGCTTAATCTTTCCCAACCGACGTGGTTTCAGATTCACTGGACGGTCCATGAATCACTCGCGCCCTCTAGTGGACATACAGTAAAACACAGACACGAGATGCCTGTAGAACTGTTTTGACTTTGGAACCTGGATAACATTGCCCGACGTATTGAATGGCAATTGGTTCTGTTGGGACAGCCTCACGTGCACAGCAGGCAGAGGATAAAACATTTATCTAACGGCAAAAACAGCAGTTCAACAATGAGCACCAAACCATTTTTCATACAAATTAAACAATATTATGTATACATTTTTACCTGCCAACTTCTTGCGCATTATTCGTTCTGGAAGCGTCCAGCAGTAAATCTCCTGAAAAATAATATCAATATAATTATAATGCATCCACGAACATAATCTGAACAAATTGCACACACTATATATCAGAAGGAATCATAAATATGTTACCTTTTGAATCAGAGTCTTTCTTCAGACAGAATGCAAGTGCCGCTGCAGAAACGACCCCAGCCGAAGTAACCCCGTAAGAACTTTCCCCCCCTTTGCCCCCATCTTCCCAATAGTTATTGGCGCGCCCCCCCGCGGCAAGAGCATTCCACGAATTCCTTCTGCCCTGTAGATTCGTCATCCACCTGGCGGTCAAATTGTGGTACTGCATATGGGAGCTGACATTTGTGGCCATTGCGTCCTCGCTCAGAATGCCCTTTCTCGAGACACGGGACGTGGAAACAATAGGGTTACGATTCAGTTCGAGGTCGTGGAGTGTCTGGCTTCTCATCGCATCCCCCGAACTTGTCTTCAAAACCCGACACGGAGAGAGGCTGCGTGCCCTTCGGCATCGGATGAGCATATGCCTTGGAACCGATGACAGCAGCATACTGACCATACTAAAACACGCGAATCGTCCGTAATTTGAATGTTAGCAGTTACTGATCGCGACCTTGCTAAAATTTTCTAATGAAATACTAATATATCGTCTTCACCCAGGCAATCCGTTTTATCAGCACGACCGAAACGACAGGAAAGATCTAGGTAGCAAAGCGGAAAACAACTGCAGCGCATGTCGCAGTCGCAGTCGCATTGAGTATGACAGGAAATGTAGTCTCTATATTCTGGACTATTCGAACTACATTTCCCAACAGCTGCTAGTTAACAACGCGTTAACAGAACTTTCGAACTACATTTCCCAACAGCTGCTAGTTAACAACGCGTTCACATAACTCTGTAAGAACTATGGGCTAACTGTACGGCCGATTAATGTCCTTTATCTTTGGCTAGACATGCTTACTGGCGTTACTGATCGTATTAGGTTTATGCTTAGCTGGCTAGATAGCTAACTTTAATTTGCTTGGTAAAATAAGATGCATTGGAAAAAAAACTATGACGCCAGATGGCGCTTGAGTAACATTGTTGTCTACATATCTATTATAGACTTTAATTTATATAATTTATAGTTTACTGGCGAGATAATTTAGCCTGGTATGTATTGAATTTAGCATTCCCAGCGAAACAGAAATTCGGCACCATTTTCTACAGTCTATGGTTGGCACAGACAATGGCACGCTTTGCAAGACTTGCATAGTATTTAATCACATTGTAGACTACCTTGTTTAGCACAGGTTCCCTAAGTAATGGGTGATTTAGGAAACAATTTCAATTAAACCGCAAAACCAACAGGATTGAAAACTGACAACTATGGTAGGCTACATGGACAACAATTCCTATTTTACATTATCCTACAAAATAAGTTAACACGCCAATCAGTGTAGCCACCATAGGTGGTAGGCTCTTCACAGGAAAATAACATAAACAACAAAAATATGAAAATTAGAAGCGAAGGAGTAAAACCTTAAAATACAGGCTAATGACTCCAATATGTTATACAGTTATTGAAATCATGCTTCTAGAAAATTATGAATTACAGGCTCTTTTTTGAGCAGGTGACTCCAGACAAGGAAGTAGGTAAGCTCGGAGTGGAATCAGACACTGCACATGTGGGCGGAGTGATTTACAGTTCACCCCCAAGCACCACTGTCTCCTAGGAGTGAAAATTGGGGGTGAACCACAGATTGGTACTGCCACAACAGGGCCACAAGACCAGGGGGTATACTACGAAGTTACTACTGAGTTAACTTGATACACCTAGAACAACTCTTTTTACTTCAGTTCATGTTCCGGATTTGGGAAGGTTCCGGGTTTTACTCAGTGCAGGCCAGCTAACTCGGTAATCCTGCTTCGTAGTGTACCCCCCAGATGGTTGTTTATATTTGTTCACATTTTCATTAAAGGCATTTAGTGTTGATGAGATGAGACGTCCGTGAACAAGGATGGCTAATGGCTCAAAGATTTTACAGAAGGCTAGCAAATAGCACACAATATATACACTGACTGTTTTTCTTTTAGCTTTTCATATAGCAGGTCTTATATCTCACAGTGTCAGACCAATGTCATACTTCACAGAACATAAAATGTGAACATAAAACTATCCTGGCTACAGCTGTGCTATTTGCTATTTGTAAAGGTTTATTGACGGTTATTGACGGTTCACTCAAAACTCAGTAGACACATCATATTTCATCACAAGAAATACAAAAAGCTGTATTTTTGATGTATTCTATCACTGAGAAAATGCTTTGAGTATGAAAATGCCTGCATGATTTCCAGACCTTGAGTTGCAGCTTATCTCTCCATACAGTTACATTTAGATATTGAGTTGAACCTGCATATCACTTTATTCATCTCCTAGACAAATTGAGTACAATGGAAATCTGTGAGAAATGAATGTGAATATATCAGCTGTAAATAAGAACCCAGCTGAACACACAGATTATAGCTACTGTTGCAGCCATGGTAGCCCATGTCATTCAGCCCAGCACCCAACCTTAGGGACATGCTTAATATAGGAACAGTGTCGAGGCGTGGACCCAAATGCAGGTACTGACCAGGAGAACCAGGTCGGTGCAAAAATAAAATAGACTTGTGTACAAAATGTGAACCAAATGACAGCCAGGAATGAACACAGGTTGAACACTGAGAAACTAGAAAACTAAAATAACAAACAGGAGAGAACGCATGCAGGCTAAACACTGGGAGACTACAAAACTCAAATAACACATGAGTGACCACTGAAGAATTAAAGCTTTATGCGCAAGACACAGGAGGGCTGGTAAACAGGGCTAAAGAATACAAAGACCAAGCAACAATAAACAGAAGACAGGGAAGTTAAATATACAGAAACACGGGCGAACATAATAAACTAATAAAATGCACATGCTAAAAATGACTAAACCAATAATACAATAAAGACACACATCAGACTAAAGCAATGGGGAGTCTAAGTAACTAACAAGACACAAGTGCTCAAAATAATCAAATCAAATCAAACACCAATAACGAGAAAGAAAGAGCAAACACAGGAAAACTAGAGACGGGGAACTGTCGGGGAACACAGGAACTGTGACATAATACAATACGTCTATACTCTAAATGCGCTTATTGAAGTGTTTGGACATGGTCTTTCAAAATATTTCACATAACCCGCAGTCCAGACACAAATCTGGGCTTTCTTCAATATTAGAACAACCACAGGTGGATCATAAAGTCAAGCAATGGCAATTGAGCCAAAGGGAGACCACCTATTGACCTCTGGTTTTTCCAGAGTTACTGGTTCGACAGGGCAGCTTTATGTAGTTAGAGCGATTCACATTCATGTAAATTTGCAGAGCTCAACAAGCCTGCAAACTGAGTAACTCTTAAAAGAGGAAATTTATGCTATCAATGTCAGATATCTGATAATGAGGCCATCTTCTTCCAGCCCTGCAGGCAGTGTTAATGTTAGTGTGTGTGTGTGTGTGTGTGTGTGTGTGTGTGTGTGTGTGTGTGTGTGTGTGTGTGTGTGTGTGTGTGTGTGTGTGTGTCCTTGAAATGGTCTACTTTCTAAAACATTGAATAGTTAAGAGCAAACTACAAAATTACAGGGCCTTGTATATTTAAAAAATTGTACTGATGTACATTGTTCTTATGCTATAAATAATAGAAATTGTCTGCTCTTGGACTGTGGATGTACACAATGGGGTTGGGCTGTTGACCAAACTTACATGTAGACGACCAATCCCAAAGCAATTGCTGACTGCTTACTGGATTATGATTTTCTCAACACTGACTGCGATAATAGTTTCTTCCACTTTTGTAACACTGTTTTTCTATCAGTCCACAAAGCTATATGTGTGCGTTGGAGGGTGGGGGTAGGTGAGTATTACCTCAGGCTCAACTGACACAAGTGCTCCTGCATACAATGCAGCCCTATGATCCATGACTGTTACCACACATAATGTCAGCCAAAGAAACCTGGAGATTGTTAGAGGTCCAGATTGAGGGAGTTGGATTTAGCTGTTGTAGACCGAAGTTATTTCGCACATCTGTCAAAAGGCAGTAATGTGGAGTTTACACTGATTAGGGAACTGGATTTGTAGATTTGAAGCTCTGATTGAGAATTGCATGTGTAGCCTATAAATACTCCATGCAACCTGAATAACTAGTTGAATATATACTTCTAAAAATTGATAACTTAAAAAAACACATACACTGTAAATAACATAGCCTGCAAACAAATGTATCATGACAATGTTTCTTATTAAAACGTCCAATTTCAACATCAATAAATTGTGTAATAAGCCTATATCACAGGACATTTTGTATTCCTATACGAATAATTACATCATGTAGGCTACGCTACAATATGATATGTTTGTAGGGGACATTAAGTTGTAAGATGTTTGCTCATTCATTTTTGTATCTTAATTCAAAGCGGACATACAGAAAAGAAAATGGTGCCTACACACAGAACGATAAATAGCGCAATAAAATCGACACCAAAAAAAACAAACGACGTTAGGGGAGAAGCGAAATGAAAGAAAGTTTAGTACACGTCAGCTGTTAGGACCTGGAGCGCTCTCTGGTTCACGATGTGAGGAGGTGCGTGTGTGTGTGTATGTGTGTTGCAACCCGCCATAAAACCAAAGAAGAAGAAGAAAAAGGAGGTGTGTGTATGCAGTAGAGTGGGTGGTCCCAGTCCAGTTGTCAATCTCTCATCTCTCTCCGGTGCGCCTATACCGCTATCCTCTGTGCTTCGCATCACCATCAACCTGTGCCCGCAGTTGAAGAGAAGGAGCGCAACAAAAGGGATTTAAATTCGACAAAAATATCCCTCTAACCGAGACAGATCTCCCTAAATCAGACGCTCTGCCGCGGACGGAAACATATGGCTCAGTAAATTCGCCGTTGCTTTGAAGAACACCGGTATCCTGACTGTTTACGTAAGCGGGACAGCTGTGTAGCCTACACCAGCATACGTTTTTATGGTAATCGGATTTAAGGAAATTATCGATAGACATTTATATATTTGTAGTTAGGCGTTCGGAGTTTTGCGTGCTTCGTTGCTGAATCCTCATCATATTTGTTTAGATCAGCATACAGTCCCTTGCAGTTTCAAATAATTTGCATTGAACAGGTGGGTACTTGTAAAATTACAGAGTAACGTTGTGAATGTCATTGATCCGGGCAGAATGTGTTCAAAATGCGCACTCAGATGTTTGCAGCGGAATTGGGGTTTTAATTCAATTTCATCCCGTGGCCTGTCTGACTTTTTTTTTTTGTACTCCCCTTTACATTTTCCAATAGATATTAGCAAGTAAAAGTTGGGATCACTGTGACTGCCGAAGATGTCCAGGGATGCAGTTCTAATACCGGACGACCAAGCTTTCAGCGATTTCAAAAGTGAATGCAACTCGGTGGAAGGATGGAACTTGACCTACAACAAGTCTGGAATTACTGTATGGATTCACATTTTAGAAGAGGAGAAATCATTACATAAAATAAAGGTGAGTTTGTGTGTACGTTTGTGCTTGCATAGCCACCGTGGCTACTAGCGTAAATGAGCACATCGTATAAATACTAAACACACACGTTTATTTGTACTTGTCCAAGGAGCAGGAACCCAAACATATTGTGGTTTAGTTAAATTTGCTTTCTATATTCCGGACACGTCCTTCCTTGCGCCTTATATCCGGGTATGACAGTTGACCAACAGGTGTTGAGGTTGAGCTGTTTGTAGAAGGGGGCGTTCCTTAAAATTCAGTATTCAAGGTTGAACAGGATTTGCAGCTGGGCGTGATAAACTGCAGCAGTGCAGGTAGACGGCTGCAGTGTCTGCTTTTTTTTGTTGTTGTTGGTGTTTTTCATTTTCACCAGTGGTACATTTAAGTTGTTGATTGGCTTAAAGAATCCACACAATTTAGTTATCAAGGCTTTAATTGGCTGTTGATTGAACCAAGAACATCTGCATGCACTGTGGCCATCCATGGACTTCAGTTGAACACCCCTCTGATCTGCAGTAAAGCCGTGCATGCACTGTGCTTCTCTAATCTGCAGTAAAGCCATGCATGCATGCACTGCTTCTCTGATATGCAGTAAAGCCATGCATGCATGCACTGTGCTTCTCTGATCTGCAGTAAAGCCACGCATGCATGCACTGTGCTTCTCTGATCTGCAGTAAAGCCGTGCATGCACTGTGCTTCTCTGATCTGCAGTAAAGCCGTGCATGCACTGTGCTTCTTGTCATTTGATGACAGCTCATGCTGCACAATTAAATCACCTATCATGTACGTCCAAAGCCAGCGATTTAGGTGCTCACGCTGTACAGCAGTAATCAGTCTGATCATAAAGCTCACGCCCTGTAAGATAATAAACTCAGAAAGGCCATCTCTCCCAAAGAAAGTCTTTCTGTCACGCTAAGATTCCTGGCTACAAGTCAGTGTACATCTAGCCATACAGTTGGATGTCCCTGCAAGTCATGTTATGGGAGAGTATCCAAAACCAACCAGATTAGTTCATTATCATTTTCCATGTAGGTTGACTAGATGATTTACTGTAGGCAATTTAACAGACAGTAGACTCGTACAGGATAGGGAGATTCACGTGCACTTCTGCTCATTACATTTACATTTACATTTACAAAGACAATTACATTGCCTTTGCCTGAACAGTAACATACATGGGATATTTTAATGTTTTAATGACAAGAGAGATGTTCAACTCATTGAGTTTCCAATATTGCATTGGAAGCACTAGGCCTACATTGCGCATAATTATATAGAGACCTGGGCAGGCCTTCCATCTTTACTACGTGCAGACGAATTGAAGGTATAGGCACAGAAATGCCTTAAATTTCGAACAAAATGCCTTTTTATGTTTGTTTTTGATGCACACTAGCATGACCAATGCGCAGACGGGCAACGACATTTGGGAAATCGAGTTGTGATTCCGCTCACACTACATGAAAGCCAACCTAAATTTTGCACATGTCAGAAATCCATCCGATTGTCTGTCAGCTCTTCGTGAGGCCCTAGGGACGGTTCATTTACCCCCCCCTCCCACCACACGTCAAAAACGACGGCCAATCCTAGCTGAAATCCGGCCCTGAAGTCCGCTGGCGGCCGCAGAATCAGCGCAGCAGGATCGGCTTAAAACCGGGCTCAAATGGTTGCCTACAGCGTATGCCTGCTCTAACCTTGTTAACTCCTCAAAATCTTAGCAAATCATGTCCTTTGCCTTTTTATTGCTAAAGGAGTGCTCAATTAAAGTTGTGTGACAAGTTTCCTAGTTACGCCTCAAAGACGAAAATGGAAACAATGGTTGTATAGCCATAAGTGACAAAAAAAATAAATCTATTTTTAAATTGAGCTTTGGATGTGTTGCTACAAGTAACAAACCTTGCTCTTGCTGTATACTGGTTGGCTTTTTCAGTTGCTGTTATTGCTTTCTCAAGGAAAAAACTGCTTTTAAGTGCCTTAGACATGTCAGGGTTCTCCTTTGTGGCTTCTGTGTGAGTGTCATGGTGAATTGGATCACACATTTCCCTCGATGCAGTGATGTTGGAATTGACCCTTGAAAAGGCTGTGATCTGGAAACTTTCATTTTTATTTCACGTGCATGCATGCGTGGAAAAGCCCATCTGTGTAATGTGCGTAGCGTCTCCTGTGGTGTGTGGGGATATGTGAGAGTGTAATCTGTTAGTATAACAGGGCCTCATGTTTCATATGCTGAGCAGGGATTGGCTCCACTGATTGGTTCTGGAAGGCCCAGCTCCTGGCCCCAAGACCAATAGGGGAGCAGAGTAGCACATCAGGTTTGTCATGTGGTCATTCATGGGGTGCAAAAGTCAGTCTGGTACACACCTCGCGTAAGCTTGCTGGCATCGTTGTCAGGGGTGACGGCCACATCGAAAATGTGCTTCTAAAGTTGAGTGTACCTTTGAAGCTGAGAGTATATCCATCGTCAGGAGGAAGTGAGATTTACAGTGTATTATAAACCAGCCACAATCTGCACGTATTGGGAGCTGCAGCTGAGAGGTTAACAACTCTGACGTACGTACAGAGTCCTAATTATTACAGTTTATCTTGCAGGAACATGATGCCGTCAATTGAAACTTCCTATTCTTCTGAATCCATTCTTTTGTGTAGATGTTGATGGATCTGTAGTTGTTGCTGTCCCAGGGCTATACGTTGAAGAAAAGGCTGCTAGCAGAGTGGTTTTCCAGGCCTGAGGTTAGAGACCTGCCAGAATACCACTCGAGTCACTTTACTATACCTTTGGCATGACTCTCATGAGGAATTTGCCAAATGTTTTTCTGTTCGGTGGAAGATCACAAATATGTGATTAGAGTGTTATTAACTGAACATTCTAATGGTGATGTAACAATCACTACGATGGAGTTCTAGAACACTGCCTTTAGAAAAAAAAAACTACTTTTCAAAGGGCTGAAGCCTACTGCTTGTTTTTATCAGTAGTAATGGTTGGGGGGGCAGAATCTCACTGCTCCACCCAAAGGGCACAAAGCCAGCTTCCAGGGGCTTAAATTCTGGTGTTTACTCTGTTGTGTACAGGAGTGAGTCCTGCTTAGTCAAAGAGATGGGTGTTCCATTCAGCAGAAGCTCTGTAAACAGACCGGAAAGGTTGGCACTGCTCTCGTGGACGAGAAGCGTCGGCCTCCCTGCCACACCTGGAGCCACGCCGTTCTGTTATCTAAACGGTCTGGTCTTCGGTTAGCGCTGAAGCCAGGAAGGACGGCGGCGGCTGGCGGGGGGTAGCGGTTGGGGTTGGATAGCAGGGGGAGCTTTGCATTTAGTGCACAGGCTGTGCCTGTTAAATCCCTCCCCTGTTAAAAACCAGGCGCATTTGCATAGCTCTCAAACGCCTTAGACTTTGAAATGAGCCGGCAAATGCAATGCAAAGTGGGAAGCGGTCTGTCTCCAGCCAGGCAGAGGCTCAGCGGGCACGGGCGGCTGCCTCGGGAGGTGGGGGGGGTGTGCTTTGGGAAAGTGCAGGAGTTGACGTGGGAGAGTGGGATCCGGTGAATGACTAGACCCCCCCTTCCTCCTGCAGATCACAGATTACAGCAGCAGTCAGTAAATTCAATCAGGCAACTTGCCTCTCCCCCTCCCTGCACGGTAATATCTTGGATCCTTCTCAAAATGAGAGAAGCCTTTCTCCAGCGGCGCTGCTAATTGCAGGGCCGACTAACGTGCAGTACGCCGCGCGTCTCGTATGTTATGAAGCCTGACGTCAGCATTAGGCAGTTATGACAAGGGTGAGCGCGAGACCCGTAACGTCTCATTGAGAGAGGCCGCTTTTGAGTGCCGTCAGTTTGTTTTAGAACCACTTCAGCATTTCGGCTTCTGTGTCGTGATACTTGGCTGCTAAGTGCTGCCACTTCCTGTCTGGACCTGATTGGCCACGGAGGGAAATGGCACGCTCCTCACACCGTTTCTTTCGTTTTTTGATTTGTTCTGAAAACAGGGTAAATTCGCCAAGACTGGATGTGTGTTCTCCTTTCAAAACGAGCTTTGTTTTCTTTGCGGCCTTGCGTTTTGCAAGGTAATTAATTGGCCCATTTTCTAAACAGCTTTTCAGTAGTTTTCAGTCTGATACAAGAAGTTATGACTGACAGGTAACCCATGTGTTGTCTTCATGTTATGTATGCACTATGCACCCTTCTTCGTTGAATTTTAAACCCTAAATCAATTTTTCAATGTAAACAACCTGTCATGCATTAATAAATCAGTGACTAACTGTGCTTTCTTACCTCACAGTCCAGACGGACTGTATTTTGTCAGTCTAGACCACAAATTCTTACTACAAAACGCACATCATAATTGATTTATTTTGCTGTAATAGATGCGTGGCATTCCATTTTGATTGACTTCTGATTTCGTAACTGCTGAGTAAAACGAGACTCGTGAGACTATCTTTGTACCTTGATGGTGTACCGCCTTTATAAAAATGTAGAAAAGAGCAATGTTTTTTCTAATGGCAGGGTCACTCCAGGAAAAGTAATCAAATGTCATGCTGAAAAAAAATTTACTCAGAAAAGGGTCATTTTTGACCTGAGGGCAACACGGGGGTTAAGTTAAATGGATTAACTTATGCTGTGGCTGCATTGCTCCTGAAATATTTTTAGCGTGTTTATTGTGGGGAAAGAAAACCCGTTTGATCCCTGCTCATGCAGTTTGTGTGCAGCCTCTATGAAAAGCTGTATTTTTCTGCATGCCTTCTGCACGTAATTATTTTCAGCGTGGCTTCGTCCCCTGGGGGCTGCGAGCCGGCCTTGATTGTCCAAAAAAAACAAAAGCGCGCAACGCGATCGGATAACACAACAATGTGGAACACGAATCTGGTGTCTGTTTAAGAGCAGTCGCTCGTTCAGGCTCCACTGCTCTGTGAATGCGGGTCGGATAAGTGTGGAAAACTGAAACCGCTTTTCTCCCACCCCACCCCGTCCAGTATTTTAACTTTTACCCGTTGGAGCCGTGCCAAGGTCACGTGCTTCAGAGTTCAAAGGACTGGGTTACAGCGGTGTTTTGGCTCCGTCTGTTTCCTCCTTATGGTTTTTTTTTTAACAGGCAGTCAGTCCCTGTTTTTTTCTGAAAATTGAATTGTGAGATGACTAAAAGATTACCTGGATCAATATTCTAATGCTCATTAGTTAGCAGAAAAATTAATAACATTCCAGGGTTATATACATTTTCATCAGTATTTTTGAAGAAGCTTAGACTCCTGTTTTAAATAACAGCTAATTCAGTGGTTATATCCATTCCTGCTGGAAAATGTGAGCGAAGGCAGGTCTCTTTGCAGTGAGTCATTCATTGCGCAGCAAGGGATATACTCAATATAGCATTGTACAGCGATTATTGGGGAGAAAAGGTGCGATTTAATTATTCACATATTCAGTCTTGGGGACTAAATAATATATAAAACTGTTAAATTGTCTGAAATGCATGAAATAATGAAATCTTAATATAGTAGATTAATATGTACTAGATATAATACAGTAGATTTTTGAAGTAATATATTTTATTCTTGCACCTTTCCTACACTCACTTCAAAAAAAGTGAAAGAAAGAAAAAAGAATAAGTACCTTAGAAAGAATACGTACCAAACGTAATGTCTGACAATCTGTTTGTTTGGGTTAAAACCAAAACAATCTTTTAAACTGTTCTATTTACTTTATAAATATACCTGTACGAATGTTAACATTAGTCCAATATTCCAACATTTTTCTCATCAGTCATATTAAGTGATGGTAACTTCCTATTAATGGTCCTTCAACAGAAGGAACGGCAGTGTAAGCATGTGACGATCGGGAACGTCACTCCCAGGCCAGTGAATTGGCGGAGATCACGGGTGCTTTGAATCTGATGCAATTTTCCAATAAACCTGACCTGAAATTTATAAATGTTTAACTTGGAAGGAAAATTCAATTCATCCATGTCCTTTATTTCTTCTAGTGGTATCTCTCACAGGCAGGGTGAGTCTACATGTACACATCATGTGTTCAGATGCCTTGCAGGCAGTCAGGGTGAGTCTACATGTACACATCATGTGTTCAGATGCCTCGCTGGCAGGCAGGGTGAGTCTACATGTACACATCATGTGTTCAGATGCCTCGCAGGCAGTCAGGGTGAGTCTACATGTACACATCATGTGTTCAGATGCCTCGCAGGCAGTCAGGGTGAGTCTACATGTACACATCTTGCACGTAAAACAGAGTGCCGAACGGAGAGCTGTGTTTTTACTCAGCTGAGGATTTCAATCCCATGATCCTTTGGGAAAACACCGTAACCAGGGATGGCGTAGAGAGAGGCCTGTTGAGCTCCATAATGGGTGGAGCTATTACAGTCTGTAAGTCACTCACTCGTATGAACCAAGAACAAGACCGCTCTCCATAGCAAAAAAACACTGAACCCATATCTTTGAGAGAGTGATAACCGCTGATGGCTTTACAAAGACTCATTCTCATGATTAGCTGAACTACATAACCAATTGACCCGGGTTCCTTAGATAACATTTCCACTCGTTTGAAGAGCCTACAGTTATTCTTGGGGGGCTGTTTCACCCTTATAGGCCATGGGCTGCTCAGTTCAACATCTTTTGATGAAGCGGGAACTAGGCTACCCTGCATTACTTGCTGTTGCTAATAATCCACTTTGACTGCATGTGTTGACTCTGCTCCTTGGAGACGGGTAGGGAAAGGAGCCAATGATGTAATCCCCTCCCCTGTATTACGTGGGGCTTATTTTAAGCCCTGTAATAGGTAGGCTTCCCAGGATGCGCTTGTCATTTAGCTGAAATAGTGCTCGGGCGTACAGGTAGCTCACCCCAAGTTCGCCAGTCTCTTTGTCTATCAAGTGCCCCTGGGGCCAGGGCCTTATATTAGCTATGCAGATTCCCCATTTGCAAGTCCGATTTGGAGCAGCCGAGAGAATTAACGGTCCAGTAGTTGATTCCAGGGGGTAATCTCGAATTCGTCTGATTGAATAAAGTTGCGCTAAATCAGGGAGACGCAATAAAACGTGTGTGTTTGAGAGACAGAGGGAGCCTTTGGGCCAGACCCCTGTTCTGAGAGGAGATGTGGAGGTGGGCAGTGAGCTGTCAGATTGCAGCGTCTTTATTCCCACGCTGCTGCTGCTGCACGCTCCGGCGACTGCCTCCTTTAAAAAACTAAATCCCACAGCTGATCTCCTGTAGATTTCAATATCCCACACAAGCCACAGAACTGGTTTCTTATGGATTTTTAAAATCCCACACACACACACACCCCCACACACACACACACACACACACACACCACAGCTGAAGTCATGTAGCGTCTGCAAATGCCCACGTTTCTGTATGTAATCGTGTGTCCCGTCGACACACAAACGGAGCTTTCACACTCCCTCATAATTCTCTCACCACGCCCTTATGTTACACGGAGGAGGACTTTGCTGTCCCACACACCCCTGCTTTGCTCACCCGTGTAGTACCTCTGACAATATCAACAGTGCCAGCTGTGCGGATTTCAGAATCCCACGCTCTTTCTTCTCTGTTATCTAATCCGTCTTGATCCAGCTGGCCTATTAGAGGTGATAGGATTTGACACCATAAAGCATTAGGTTCCTGCAGGGGTTTTGGCTTGCCCTGGTAGAACAGGGCAAAGGAACACAACCTCTTCCCGCCCACAGAGCTGTGAGCTGCTTGGAGACGGATAGATTTATGCATGTATGAATCTAACGTGCAGGCTTGTTTAAAAAAAAAAAAAAAAAATTGTATTTAAATTTTTTTGCTCAAATATGACAAACTAATCTCGAGCATGCACACATATTTAATTGGAATCACATTTTGTCACATGCACTTCTAACCATTGGTACATAATTCCAGAGGAAATATGAGTTAATAATGGCTTAACCCTTTTAAGGGATATTTCAGCCTACGCCATTATATTTGCATAGCGTGAATACTAGCAACGTCAGCTGTCCCCGCTGACCGTTAACAGAATCCCCGGTAATCCCGGTTGTCAGGCTCCCCATTCACTCCCATTCATTTTCGGGACCTCACCAAAATTAATCGTTTTAAGGCACACACTAACTATGGCAGATAATACATCGATAAAAGAGAACGCGACGGTGAAAAGGTACGTGTTTGTTTTGAGCTTATAAGATGTTGTCACGTTTAAATTAGCTATAATACTGGAACTATTTTCGGTTTTGCTACTGTGCAGAAACACAACAAGCCGTAGTTTGATTTTTAGTTTTATTATGATGTAAACCTACAACTAACGGTAGCCTACTACAGTTGGTGAATTGACGTCAACTTTATTGTACGCAAGGATTCTTCACTGAGTTAAAATTACAAAGGTTTTTGCCGGATCTTCTTTTTCTTTTAAAAGGTAATAAAACGTTGAAAATACATTAAATATAAAAACAAACACGTACCTTTTCACCGCCATGTTCTCTTTTATCGATGTATTATCTGCCTTAGTTGGTGCGTGCTTTTAAACGATTCATTTTGGTGAGCTCCCGAAAATGAATGGGAGTGAATGGGGAGCCTGACAATCGGGACTACCGGGGATGCCGTTAACGGTCAATAGGGACAGCTGATGTTGCTAGTATTCACGCTATGCAAATATAATTGGGTAGGCTCCACAAAATTACTTCTGTCATACGAAGGTGAAATATCCCTTTAAGGTGTAAGATCACAAATATTTGATTAGAATGATCTTACCTGAACATTCTAATGCTGATGTAACAATCACTAGTGGTAAAGGAAAGCAATGGAGTTCTAGAATACAGACTTGGAACTTAGAAAAAAACATGGGGTTTGGAAAAGTCACGACTGCTGCAATTATGGATTGTTAAAAAAAATAAAAATAAAAATGCCATGACTACCGCAAGAGAGCAGGCGAGGCAGGAGCGACTGAGGACAGGAATCTCAAATAAACAGGAGTTGTTGAAGCTTTGGTGTACACTGTGCATCTGTCAATGAGATCATGCGTACCCAGTGCTGATGCATTGACCCGGGACCACCTCCAGATTTGCTGTATCTCCATGATGCACATAAGGATTTGCACGCTCATATGTAATGTACTGTATGTGCAACTGCCCAGAACACCTTAGCATTGCCGAAGGGCAGATTGGCTCCTGTACAAAAAAACATAATCCATAATCGAGGCTCAGAGCATGGTGCCTGCCGTTCAGAAGACTAAAAAAGACATTTCAACAGAAACCTACCCAACACAGAATGGCGCAATGGTGTGTTCAGTGATAGTTTATCCAGCTGATTGCCAACTTCGGTGCGGTAGCCTGGAGTGAAATTTGTTCAACTGGGAGGGGGGACGGGCCTCCGATTTGTTCAATCAAGGAGTGGCACTGATTTAGTTGTTTTTTTTGTGTACCATGAGAGCAATAGGGCCTGAAAGTGTGTCACGCCAAATGCATAAGAGTGGGCAACCCTGGCTGATCCCGGTGCTGTTGTGAAAGGAGAGAGATTGTACACATCGATGGAAGTGAGATGGTATGGTCTAGAATACAATAGTAAGGTCATTGTTGGTGTTTAGTAATGTGACACGGACTGAGCAGTCCTAGCTTCCACCTAACAAAGTCAAGTAAGTCTTGAGTATTTACTGTCAAGTGGAGCAGCTCATTTTCTAAATATTAAATTCATATTTTTATGTAAAGCAGTGGTCCCCAGTCCTGTTCCTGAAGATCCTACCATCCTGTAGGCTTTCATTCAACCCTTCACCCCAACCCTGCACACGCACACGCACATAGCAGCCAGTCAGAGACCTCTCTCACGCACGCAAACACACACACACATAGCAGCCAGTCAGAGACCTCTCTCACGCACGCAAACGCACACACACATAGCAGCCAGTCAGAGACCTCTCTCACGCACGCACACGCAGACACGCACACAGGTTTGGCATATGTTTGTTTCCCACACATGGTGTTGTTTACAATGCAGTCACTGTATATTTTGGAAAGGTGTGCTGGTTTTCTTGGAAATGCCACCAGTCGTCTACCTGTAACGCGTGTCTTTTTAACCCAGGTGCCTGGTGCCGTCGCCACGGTTTCACACTACTGGTCCAGAATGAGGGCTGATGGGTAAAATGACCTGCACGATCTGGCCATGGGTACTGAACCGATTCCCACACTCATCAGTGTGATCTGTTTTTGATTAGTACCCCTGAAGGCCCCAGTTAAATTTGTGCCTCTGGCTCTTGAACCTACACTGGTGGTGGATTCAAAAGAAAAAAACACCCTCTGTGCTTTCAGTTGGATGCTGGGTGTGTGTAAACGGCACCAGCCAGGCGATGTCAGAGTCTCCCAGTGTGTTCTGTTAGTCAGCGATGGAGTTTGGCGACAGATAAATGAAAATAATCAAAAGGTGTCAGAATAGCATGTGTAGGCTGGATTTGGCCTTTGTTTGAGAGGAGGGATTGACTTGAATGGCAATGAATAGAGTTGCCAGGTCCTCTGAAAGTAACTGTAGCTCTATAGGAGCCAAAGCGTGGAAGCACTGACCAGCTGTCTTTTAGCTACAGATGAGTACACCCACAAGGCAGCCAGGCTCTCCACTCATTCGTGATTTTTAAAAACAAGAGAAAGGCTCCAGGCTGAGGGCGATTATCTTTATGCCCAAGCCAAAGTGGAAGCCTGTCTGTGCTCATTTTAATCTCTCCATTAGTGTACGTCTCCTTCATCAGCAGAGCCATGTTCTGAATTAAGGTTTAATGGAATTATGGGTAGCTGAGTTTTTCTTTTTCTTTTTTCTTTCCTGGTTCTCTTTCTGTTTTCCCCCCCCCCTGTGAGCTTGGCTCTGTAAAAGGGGCACCCAATTAACAAAACATGCTCCATACAGTTTTCCCTACAAGCACGTGCCCTACATTCCACAAGGTTTGATTTAATAAATCAATCTTAATACTGAGGCTGTTCAGAACTGGTCTCAGCATTAAATTGTAGGATAAGCGTAACAGTAAAGCTGAGGTTACTAAAATAATTTTTTAATGGAAAATAATCCCTCAAAATGATTATAGTGAAGAGGTAGTTTGTCTTAGAGAGTGTAACGTTTCATGTTTCCAAAGAAAGATATGGATGTCTAAATATGAATGCGTGTGTATATGTTTTGCTTCTCTGTATTTTACTGGGAATTGACTAAATACTGAGTATACTGTGCAGTTGATTGTGACTAGAAAAATGTTTATTTTTTATGGTCCCCAACCCTGTTCCACTGCCTCAGTGGAATTCTGGGAAATAAGTGAGAAACCTGAAGTCCTGCCAGGCTCCTCCACACTGTTGCCAAGTTGTTTTAGGGTTGTATAGGGAGCGGGATGCGGTTCCCCTGGCAACAGCATCACACACTCAAGCTTCCGTGCCCCTGTGGGAAGAGTCGGCCACAGCTGGAGACTGGAAACGCTGGGTCCTGTGGGCGAGGCTTCCAGTTTTGCGCTGTCAGACTGCAATGGAACAAGGGTCGTTATTCTGTCCTCTTTCTGGGATTATATGGAGGCCGAGGTTCTTCTATTGCCTCAGATCTGGTATCAAGACTAAAAACAGTTGTATGTGATGTGTGTGTGTTTGTGTGTGTCGCTCTAGTAGTGGCCCCTTTGGAGCCGATGTCCTGGACGTTTGCGGTGAACAAACACTGCCACACACATGCAAGCACACACACACACACACACACACACACACACACGCAAGCACGCACGCACACACGCACAGAGAGAGAGAGAGAGACGTGTTGACACCATGGTTTAAGTGTTCGCACACCTTCATACAGATATTTGTGAGCTATTTTAAATTGGACCACAGTTGAAATCAACCATCGTCTTTAATATCCTGATGTCATTCCCTGTCACTGGAGATTTGACTATGTGTAGTTTTCCTAAACTGGATTGAATGTCCTGTAGGGGTACCTACCTAGATGCTGATAATTCACATTGCGACAGTCGGTGACGTTGTCACGTAAAGCAGGGCAGCGTAGAAGCTTCCCGGTTTTTCTGATGTTGTGGTTTTCACTTGTTTTCACAACGTGTTAACGGAGAATAAAGTGACTCCTGTTCTCAGAGTTTATTGAGCATTATCTCTCGCCTCCTGCCTCCTCCTTCCGGCTCCTACAGTCCCAAAATACTTTTTATTTTCTTTTTTTTAAATGCAGAATGAATAAATAGTGCTGAACCAAATTGAACCTAGTTGGTCTTGGGTGTCATATGTCATGTTGTTAGAGAGGGAGAACATTGGTGTTCATTCGGTTCATTCGGTCTCACTATATGTGCATTTGCAATACCGTTGGGACAGAAAAGCCAACAAGGCGAGCTTCGTTAACCAGCCGAGTTTAAGATGGCTTCTCCTTCCGCACTGTGTGTTTGCTAAGGGCAGGAGTATCGAGTATGGTGTGTTATTCTGGAACACGGGTCACCGTGGACTTGTGCAACCGAATCCATTGTTTACTGACCGTATTTATTGATAGATTGAGGTGGAGGGGGGGATGACTTGCGAAACGAGATATTTAATTTTGCACGTGAGCTGCTGGGCCACGTCCTGTATCGCCGCGAGGGGAATGTTTCTTATCTAGCGGATTCTTAATATTTAACCAGTAGCGGCCTGTTCCTGCCTGGCTTTTCTATGTGTCAATTGAAACTTCCCCCTCGTGGGAACAACGGGCACCCATTATTGTGCACAAAAGAGGCAGGTCATTTAACGGTTAGGATAAGTTACACTCCAGAGCCGTCGAGTAGCCTAGTTGCTTTGAAAGAATTTACAAAGAAATGGTTTCTGACATGTCGAGCTCTCTGTTAAGGATGATATATGAACATATGTTGGCTGTAGTGCATATAAAAGGAAACTAAATACAAACATTTTTATTGCTAAAATCTCGCTCGCTTTTGTTGCCCTAATTACTGTTTTTATACCCTGTAGAATAGATCATTCTGAACGTTCACAGTAAAGCCTTCTGTCAGGCTGAAACGGACACTGTTCTCTGGTCTGTCGAGGATCGCTGTGCGCTCTGCAGCGCTGTATGTCAGGGCTGGTTAGGCTATATGATCGTGATATAGCCTACCC
The DNA here is from genome assembly GCA_022702515.1 of Ilyophis sp. 1 JC-2022. Taxonomy (NCBI): domain Eukaryota; kingdom Metazoa; phylum Chordata; class Actinopteri; order Anguilliformes; family Synaphobranchidae; genus Ilyophis; species Ilyophis sp. 1 JC-2022. Next base: position 121,968,536 of record CM040402.1, read on the forward strand.
AAACGAGCTTTGAGCGATAGTGCGAAAATAATCAACAAAACAAGTTCTGGATGAATGAGATCAGTATAATATAAGTAGCAGTTCTTTCTTAGCTCCAGCTTTCGCTCTATGTGAAGATGTAATCCACACAAACTCCCTGCATGCACTGTAATCCACACAAACTCCCTGCATGCATGATGCACTTCCATTTACACAACAAATGTGACCAGCTGGATAGACAACATTGGCTTTGTTCTGCACTCACATAAATTATACTCTTATTATGTTTGTAGTCTAGTATTGTAGGATATTATTTTATTATTTTGTCCGACAGTAATTTTCTGCGCTGTATTCATTAGCCAGTCCTGCCAGCAGCTGGCTCATGTCCCCGTTGTGTTCCCAGCAAGATGGAAATGGAGCCAAGTGTTAAGAGACGTAGAGCACCAGTCTGAGGAACATGGCACCGTAACCTATTCTCTGTGTCTGGAGATGGGCCCAGGTCGACAGGCCGTGGACAAAAAGACAGACTTTTACTCAGTATGTCCCAGAGAGTGGAGTCTTTACTCTCTGTATCTCTCTCTGTCTCTGTACATCTCTCTGTCTCTATCTCTCCCTCTCTGTCTCTGTATATCTCTCTGTATCTCTCTCTGTCTCTCTATCTTTCTGTCTCTCTCTGTCTCTTTCTCTGTCTCTCTTTACTTCTCTTTTACTGTGTCATGGAGTCTGGCTCCGTGCCTGTGTAGATGTTGGTATGAGACTCACTTGACTAGGAATTGCCCTTTGAGTCTTTTGTCACATGGCAGTGACCACGTGTGACATCTGATAACTCATGCTGTGCCCGACTCAGGGGGTTTGTCGTACTCTGTAACAGTGGGGATGGAGCCATAGAGCCCTGTTTAGAGGGGGTCTTGTGTCGATTGTGTTTCGCCTGTTGGTTTTGGAAGGGTTTGCTCTATTCTGATTGGGCGACTGGACGGGCACAGGAAGGAACTGTGCCATGCTGTAACGTAATTAGTTTTCTGGCTGCGAGAGAGTTCTAAGTGCGGCTGAGGCCTTATTCAGGAAATGGGAGCTGGATAGCGCTGCGTGTCCACTGCTGGGAGAGGGGTACGCTGTCTGTGTGATTGCATTAAAATGGGGGGAGGGGTTTGGGGTGTCTCGGTAGCGTAGCCTGTAAGAGCACCGTACACATGCTCATTGCGAGCCGCGATGCCTTTGTCACATGTCTCTGCCTCTCTGTTTCACTCCCCACTCTTCCTGTCTCTCTACATTGTGCTGTCCAATTAAGCTGAAAAAGTCCTAAAATAAAAAAAATAAATAAAAAAATGGGGGAGTGGCATCGGGGAACCAAGAGAACCGTGACGACCAAAGTCTGGGTGTAATCCCATGATAATCTGAGCTGTGTCTTTCTCCCCGCAGTGTCAGATCATGTGTAATCCTATGAAACCGTGACGTTGTACACACGTGTCTTTCTCCCCGCAGTGTTTGATCATGTGTAATCCTATGAAACCGTGACGTTGTACACACGTGTCTTTCTCCCCGCAGTGTCAGATCATGTGTAATCCTATGAAACCGTGACGTTGTACACACGTGTCTTTCTCCCCGCAGTGTCAGATCATGTGTAATCCTATGAAACCGTGACGTTGTACACACGTGTCTTTCTCCCCGCAGTGTCAGATCATGTGTAATCCTATGAAACCGTGACGTTGTACACGCGTGTCTTTCTCCCCGCAGTGTTTGATCATGTGTAATCCTATGAAACCATGTTGTTGTACACGCGTGTCTTTCTCCCCGCAGTGTTTGATCATGTGTAATCCTATGAAACCGTGACGTTGTACACGCGTGTCTTTCTCCCCGCAGTGTTTGATCATGTGTAATCCTATGAAACCATGTTGTTGTACACGCGTGTCTTTCTCCCCGCAGTGTTTGATCATGTGTAATCCTATGAAACCGTGACGTTGTACACACGTGTCTTTCTCCCCGCAGTGTCGGATCATGCGTAATCCTATGAAACCATGTTGTTGTACACGCGTGTCTTTCTCCCCGCAGTGTCGGATCGTGTGTAAGGACGTCTCCGCAGACACCATGTACGACGTCCTCCATGATATCGAGTACCGGAAAAAATGGGACGCCAACGTGATTGAGACCTTCGACATCGGCAAGCTGACGGTCAACGCGGACGTCGGCTATTACTCCTGTAAGAAGATCCCTACAGCTCCCACTTTTGCTTGTCACCCCCTCAACAGCAAAGTCGAGATTTCGGTGACAAACCTATCGCCTGGTTTGAGGGAGTGTGTGTCTTATGGTTGGCTTGTGTTTGCTCAGGGAAGTGTCCAAAGCCATTGAAGAACCGTGATGTCATAACTCTGCGCTCCTGGCTGGCGACGGGAAGTGATTACATCATCATGAACTACTCTGTCAAACATGCTGTGAGTGAATCTCACCCTTTCAAAGCTGTCTGTCCTCTTGTCCTTCTCAGCGCCAGTTAAGCGTGACTGTGTGATGCTGTGCGCGAATCTCACCCTTTCAAAGCTGTCTGTCCTCTTGTCCTTCTCAGCTCCAGTTAAGCGCGACTGTGTGTGATGCTGTGCGCGAATCTCACCCTTTCAAAGCTGTCTGTCCTCTTGTCCTTCTCAGCGCCAGTTAAGCGTGACTGTGTGATGCTGTGCGCGAATCTCACCCTTTCAAAGCTGTCTGTCCTCTTGTCCTTCTCAGCTCCAGTTAAGCGCGACTGTGTGTGATGTTGTGCGCGAATCTCACCCTTTCAAATCTGTCTGTCCTCTTGTCCATCTCAGCGCCAGTTAAGCGTGACTGTGTGATGCTGTGCGCGAATCTCACCCTTTCAAAGCTGTCTGTCCTCTTGTCCTTCTCAGCGCCAGTTAAGCATGACTGTGTGATGTTGTGCGCGAATCTCACCCTTTCAAAGCTGTCTGTCCTCTTGTCCTTCTCAGCGCCAGTTAAGCGTGACTGTGTGATGCTGTGCGCAAATCTCACCCTTTCAAAGCTGTCTGTCCTCTTGTCCTTCTCAGCGCCAGTTAAGCGTGACTGTGTGATGCTGTGCGCGAATCTCACCCTTTCAAAGCTGTCTGTCCTCTTGTACTTCTCAGCGCCAGTTAAGCGTGACTGTGTGTGATGTTGTGAGTGAATCTCACCCTTTCAAAGCTGTCTGTCCTCTTGTCCCTCTCAGCGCCAGTTAAGCGTGACTGTGTGTGATGTTGTGAGTGAATCTCACCCTTTCAAAGCTGTCTGTCCTCTTGTACTTCTCAGCGCCAGTTAAGCGTGACTGTGTGTGATGTTGTGAGTGAATCTCACCCTTTCAAAGCTGTCTGTCCTCTTGTACTTCTCAGCGCCAGTTAAGCGTGACTGTGTGTGATGTTGTGAGCGAATCTCACCCTTTCAAAGCTGTCTGTCCTCTTGTCCTTCTCAGCGCCAGTTAAGCGTGACTGTGTGTGATGGTAAAGTAGATAAATTCTTAAATTAATCCACAAAGTGCAGACGTCTCTGCGTAAAACCGTTGCTTCTGCGCTTTGGTTTTGTTCTTGAGGATTTCGGTGTGATAACGGTGCTTCTGCGGCGTGCTGCATAATTGAATTTGGCGGAAGTGACAGGATTATGGCGGTGAACAGAGGCTCGCCTCGTTCTTTATTATCCATGTCAATTTGGCGTCGGTGCAGCTTGTCCCGTACTTCCTGGAATGTGGAGCCGGGCACTGCGCACACACACGGCCCAGGATGCCTTGGCTGTGTCAGAGGCCCGCAGGCCTCAGCTGTGTGCCGAGCGCACTGGATAGAAGCGAGTCTGCAGAGTGAATAATGAATGAATTGGGGAGAAAGCTTTTTGCGCTGGATTTTCACTGAGGCGGCTCTTAGGCACAGATACAATCTTTGCTGAAGAGTCTCTCCTCTCTCTCTGGAACGTTTAACAAAGCGCGCGTCTGTGTATCTGTCTGTCTGTCTGTCTGACTGTGTGTGTGTGTGTGTGTGTGTGTGTGTGTGTGTGTGTGAGAGAGAGAGAGAGAGAGAGAGAGAGAGAGGCCAAGACGTCCTGTGAATGTGGTAGCGCTCATCGCCTCTCCCCCTTGTCTCCCGTCGACGCTGTGCGTGATTGATTGATGACGCTCGATAAGACCCGCCCACCGCTCAACTGCTGTTTGTGTTTCTGCTTATGCTCATCACCGGGCCCTTGCTTAACCCTTTGAAGAGCAAGCTTTTTGGAATGTTTTTCTAAGGCTGTGTTCTAGAACGTTGCTTTCAATTACCAGAAGTGATTGTTACATCAGCATTAGAATGTTCAGTTAAGAACGTTCTAATGTCGTGTTTGTGATCTCGTGCCTTAAAGGGTTAAGCCATCTCATGAGATGGATGAGCACAGCTATGCCTTTGCACCCCCTGACAGACTTCATTTTCACACGTCGACCGAGCGACCGAGCGAGCGAGCGAGAGACGGAGAGAGCTGATGCACTAGCTGACACCTTGCATGCTGAATTGTGCCTTGAAATCAATGTTAATGTCCACCCTCATAGTTCATGTGATCGATTTCTCTCCCTCCCCTGAAACGAAACTGTTCTGTGGTTACAGAGCTTTGTTATTTTTGGCAAAGTAGCACCGTTCCTGTGGGTGGCGATGGGTAAGTGAACAGGCATTGAACGGGGCGGACATACGATATGACCAGGCCTTTGTTAAGGGCCTGTGCGGCTTTACTGTTCGTCGGGAGACATTTGGTTGGCTGCCCCCGCTGCAGCAAATGCCCAGCCCCCATGCCAGCTTTAAATTGCTTAAATCTAAGACTTATGTTTCTACATGAGGAATGTTTCACTGTAATTAGCATTACCAAGGTCGTCATTAATAATACATCTCAGACGGGCGCTCTCCTGGTGGGCCGGCTTTGGAATAGGGCCATTATTTCAGTGGCGCATGCTTCTTGAAATGGGTAAGATCACCTCTTCTACAAAGCGGACATGTCAGTCTGCTGCGGAATGACTGGCACACAGTGGAGTTCTTGTTGCCGAAATGCCACATATATCTACATGGCCGTCACTGTGAAGAACAGGAAGTGATGCGTGCTTACGTGACCCTGTTTCCATAGAAACACCCTCCTAAGAAGGACATGGTCCGAGCTGTGTCCATCCAGACAGGCTACCTGATCCACAGTAATGGACCCACCAGCTGTACCCTCACTTACCTGGCACAGGTGGACCCCCGAGGTGAGTCATAGGCATAATATACACACCTGCTGTCACCTGGACAGGCCTCCCTCTGCTGGTAAAGTGCTGCTATTACAACATGGGGTCACATTTTTATTTTCTCTTCATATGTTTCTAAGTGCTATGAGGGAGATGTTCATATCGGTGTCATTCAATAAATCATAAAGGTCAGATTTATGTTTCTGAATAGAAATTATAAATGGAAGTAATAAAAAACAAAGAGGTGGAATACGAAATGCAAATTATTTTTTCTTTTTCGTCATTATCTACTAGCTGTCAAAAGCTCTAGGAGGGGAGTACAAAATAAATAGTTCTGTTTAGATGAGACAAAAATAGATTTGATATCGCATGGCGAGGTGGTTCTGGAGCCAGTTATGCACATTGGTATCTGTCTGATTAAAGGGAAATTCCAGGCTTGGTTATAATTTGCATATGGGTGATGTAAAATGCATCCCAGTTGAATTGCACATCGCTGCTACACGTTGACTAATGATGTAAGTGTTCTCGCCTGGAATTCTTCTTTAAAGGATTTGGTGAGCTGTGAAATCGCCACAAATCCTCAACCCTGGAATTTAATTAAATCCAAAAACCCTCCCGTTTTTGGCGTGTGACCTCCGTGGATCCCGGCGCCATCTGCTTTGACTGTAATTGCTTTACAAAAGTGTACATCTCTCCTCCACCCAATGGCACAGTGTGGTGACGGGCGTGTACAGACGGCGTTCTCACACTTTCCCAGAAGACACAAGGACACCGTAGACTGAGATATTAACTGAAATTATTAACTCTTCTCCCATAGGTTCGTTACCCAAGTGGGTCGTCAACAAGTCTTCCCAGTTTCTGGCTCCAAAAGTACGTATGTTCTTCGCTATTTAGGATTGTTTTAATTCAATTTTAGCCTATGACATTTTTTTCCATGACTTGTCTCAAAGACTTTTAAGCAAAGATAATGTTTACACTTCGGTCCAAGCGGATATGTTTAATGCAAGACGCATGAAAAGCCATGTTTGTCATGTAGTGATGTTTTACGTACGAGTCTCTTTTATCTACAGATGAATGTGTAGCAATGAAGTAGTTTTTGTCAGTAGCATCTTGCCTGAACTCTTTCTGAACAGATTTTAAATAAATAAAAGGTTTGCAAGCCATTTGCAGTGTTTGATCTGAAATAAATTACTAGTCAGATTCCTCTTTAAGCTGTAAACTCAGAACTTTTTAATAGAATATACTGTACAGCCAAGCGGCCTCCTTAAGCATCAGTAATATGCTGTCACCTCATATGTTTTTCACGTGACCAGTTGAACATGCACATGCATCATGTATGTTCCGTCTCAGGTGTTCAGCTGCATGTATGCACATTGTAGCTATGCTGCATGTGTGTCAGCTGAAGTAGGCCAGGGCACTCTCCCGGGACCGCATTTCAAAGTGCACTGAAAAGAGGGCTCAGCGTTCTGCCAAAACCTTGTTTCTAAAAAAAGGCGTAACTGAATTACAGCAGGGTGATGTGCTGTGGTCAATGTTGCCCTTCGGTTTCTGACAAATGTTTTTTTTTGGAGCTCAGATGCACTCTGTCTACAAACAGATTATTTATTATTATTATTTTTAAAACCGTGTCCATTAGCCCCATAGAGGAGAGTCGTTTCAATTGATGAACCTGTCGATGTGTCTCGGGTTCCTTCTGTGTTAAAGCAAAAAAAATAATAAAATAAAAATAAAAATTAAAAATTCCAGCCTACTTCCTGTTAATGATACCCAGTGTAAAACTGGACTTACTAGTCATCTTGTACAGCAATAGCATTATTGTCTTATATTCTGAAGTCATGACAGGGGGTGCTGGTGTTCTGTGGATTTATCTATGTGTCCACCTGAAAGGGGTTCACTGTGGAAGACTCCTCCAAGCCCGGTCATTTCCATATAACCCTCTCCCTCCTCTGGCCTCTACGAAACGCAAAATGGCAGCATATCTTGGCTGACAAATGAGCAGCGTTCCTGAGAAATGCCTCCACACCCACTAAGTGACGTCCTTTGTAAATATTTAATGTAGAACAGACCGACGCCCTGGCAGCACTCAGGAAGGTCTGTGATTGGTCTGGTCGACGGAGCACTTTTCCTCCAACAGGAAGCTGGAGAGGGAGGGAGGGAGGGGAGGGTAGGCGGCAGGGGCAGCGGGGGGTGGGGAGGAGGGGGGTGAGCCTACCTCCGCTTCCTGATGTGTTGAAATTGAAATCTTATCAGGGCCTCATTAAATTGAAAGTCTCATTGTCGGCCTCTGCGACTCAACTGTCGGATTTCTGTGGATGCGGGTGACCCTCATTTGACCCCAAGTAAGAGGGGGAGGGGGGTGGAATGAATCAGTTCTCCTCCGCTGCGCTTTGATGGACGACCCGTCTCGCCCTGTGAATGCCGATTCTCATTAACCACGCGGCTCTGGAGGATCCGAGCACCACGTCAGCCGTTCTGTGCACATATTCGTGTCGTGGGGAGGCACAAAAGTGTGCGTCAGGCGCCCAAAAGTATCGCCTTTGAGCGCTTCCTTCAGCTTTGGAGAATGTAAATCGTCATAATGCGCTCTAGTTATTGGGCTGGGTGGAGTATAGCAGGGGAGAAAGGGAGCCGTCTGGGAGTTGTTGGTTTGAATTGCTTTTGGTGAAAAAGTCATTTTCACTTGAATTGCCTCGATGAAAAGCCCTGTTGCTATAGAAAAGGGTTGCAGGATTATGGGTAAATGAATAATGAACGGCTGTATGATTCCCCTGTATGAATGTCCTGGATGTTCTTTGATGGGATTTTTTTCTCCACGTGTCTCACACAGGCGATGAAGAAGATCAACAAAGCGTGTCTGAAATATCGGGATTGGAAACAGAAGCATAATCCGGGATTCAAGCCCTGGCTGTATCCAGAGCAGAATAGCCTCTCCAACATACCCCTGAGTGAGCTCTGCATCCAGCACGCCGACTCCCTGGAGAACATCGACGAGAGCGGACTGAGCGAGGCCAAGGAGGAGAGGGGAGAAGGGAGCGACGAGGAGGCCAACTGAGAAACCAGCCCCAAGACCACAACCTCCATGTACACACACACACACACACACACACACACACACACACACAAATGCACTCATCCCAAACATCGTCTTGCACACCTCACCGTTTCTCACAGTATCAAACAAATGCACATGCACACACACACACACACACACACACGACAGAGCGGCTCATTATCTTCCACATGCATATAGTTTACGCAAACTACTCACAAAAACGCTCACCGTCTCACACCTGAGGGATTCTGAGCAGCAGAGGACCGTCTGTATTTACACACAGGCACACACTCTTAACGCAGAATAACTGAGTCCTTGCTGTGTAAATAGTGCTGTGCATTCATACACATTTGCTGAAGACATAACTGAATAAATCCAGGTCTCGTTAGGTCTCCGATTCTCTGCCGGCATTGGTTTAAAAATATATTTTGTTCCTGTTGGGTACTATATTAAAATATAGACACACAGACACCTTTCCCTCAGCCCTGTGTTCATGCGTACAGAAACTGAAATCCACGTCACACGCTACCATATGGGCCTTTTCCGCTCCCTTTTCCCAATATCAGACACTGATACTGTGCGTTAAACTGCGTCATTGTCACCATTCACATTCCAAAAAAAAGATTATTCTGAAAAAGCAGCCTTTGGAAAAGGACTCCGGTGAGATCAATTATACAACCCACACAACAACCGAGTCGTCTTTTGTGTTCACCTCGTAATCCACGAGCTTATGAATTATTACAGTTTAATTAGCTTTTAAACATCCTGACAAATAGACTCTGAGGTCTCTCAAAGGCCCAGCTGTTTCTTCTCCATACGCCCTTTTTGTGCTCGTATCGTTCAGCGATTTGGGGGTGCTTACGATAAACATTGTGTGCCCCGGGCTGCGAAAGGCGTGGTTCTCCTTCGACCCAAGTCTGCTTTCTGTGATCTAGAATTGTATGAATGTATGTAGAGGGATAAAAACAAAAAAACAATACAGATTTCTCTGAAAGTTTTGAGACGTGATGTGTCCTGTGTCTTCCATTAAAAGAAACTGTGGCCCATGTAAACGTGATGTGATATTGGGCAAGTTGGTTATTTTCTTGAACGTCGACGACTTAGTTGGGGGTCCGGATACAGAAGGCTTTGAGACGGTGACTGATCCAGGATGGAAAGCGGTACGTTTTAGCCTTTAACTGTTTTTCGATCTTAACTGAACTTCAGTATAGTTTTTAACGTGATGTTGCGGTCATACATCAAACACTGGACAAAGGCGACACTGTTTCAGCCCAGTGTAGAATTCATTAGCACTACATGACATGATAAAAGAAAGTTAGGCCTGGTTTTTTGAGTAATGCTGGACAGATGGTGCACAGTTTTCTGGTTCTTCACAGTGTATGGATGTGCTAATAGAATAGGCCCAGATCAGCCATGGATCTCGATGAATCTGAGCAGCATTGATCCAATATAACAATTCAATTAACAATTACATACCTGTGGCTGTCGCATGATGTTATAATCCCGAAAAGGTACATAGAGATTTTTAAAATATATATATTTAAATGTTGGGATTGATACATTTGATTTTGCACTGTGAAGATCTCTCCATTAATCCAAAAATATGCCATCTCCAAGACGAAACGGTTCTGTGCATGAATCTAGAATGGGACATGGTGCTGAATTGGGCGTATGTCTTGTAGAATTTTTACGCTGTAGAGGACAATTTCCTCCTGGACCCCTGCCTCAATAAATAATTGTGCTGATCAAAATATAGCTATAGGAATAATAGAGCTACCTGGCCACTATACATATATAGCTACTATTTAATTAGTAAAATTATAGATTAGGTATACATGCACCTCACCTGAAGACAAGGCAGGGAGTTGAAGAAAGGTTTCCAATAACCAATAAAGGTTTCCCTCCCGTGCTAAAGGACTCCATCTCCTTTCATATATTGATTCTTCAAGTGTCCCCATGAAACGGATTAATCAATAACCATTCGTTAGTTTGGGAAATAATGAAAATAAAACCTATTGCATGGTCCACTCTCCTTTGCAGGATTTGGTGCAATAAATGGAAACTATGGATACAGGTTAAAGCAGTGGTTCTCAGTCTCGGTCCTGGGGACCCCTGTGTACGCTCACTCATGGGGACCCCGGTGTACGCTCGGTCCTGGGGACCCCTGTGTACGCTCACTCCTGGGGACCCCTGTGTACACTCACTCATGGGGACCCCGGTGTACGCTCGGTCCTGGGGACCCCTGTGTACGCTCGGTCCTGGGGACCCCTGTGTCCGCTCGGTCCTGGGGACCCCTGTGTACGCTCGCTCCTGGGGACCCCTGTGTACGCTCGCTCCTGGGGACCCCTGTGTACGCTCGCTCATGGGGACCCCTGTGTACGCTCGGTCCTGGGGACCCCTGTGTACGCTCGCTCCTGGGGACCCCTGTGTACGCTCGCTCATGGGGACCCCTGTGTACGCTCGCTCCTGGGGACTCCTGTGTACGCTCGCTCATGGGGACCCCTGTGTACGCTCGCTCATGGGGACCCCTTTGTACGCTCGCTCCTGGGGATCCCTGTGTACGCTGTTTTTTGCTACATTGTTTTATTGAGGTTGTTGAACGTGTGCTTCAGGTCTTTCATAATTTCTTCCTTAAGCCTATTAACAGAAGGCAGGTTTGGCTTGTTATTTGTATTTGAATTATTTATTATCAACCTAATGGTTCGTTTCAGTGGCCAGGTGTCCACACTTTCACCAGTGAGGAGCCTATTTATTTACTTTAGTCTTTAATTTTATCAGTTAAAATAATTTAAAAAAATCTTTTTATGTAGGAGTTTGCAATATAGCACAATAAGCAGAATGTGAATATGGGACTTCTGTTCTTCTTGGCATGTAGAGCCATTTCTGACATAATGTGGCTAGTATCGGCTCATGCCTCATCAAAAAGGTGTTTTCATTGGGTACAGCAGGTTTATCACTGTGTGATATTGGCCAAAAATCTATTTTCACCTTTATAATCTAAAGGATTTTAGAATATATACTGTATATAAACGGCCATTTCAAGGGAATTCAGCATTTCTCTCTGCCTTGTCACTTAATTTCATGTTGTCATCTTGCAGTTCTCCACCAATGCTTGACTGCATTTTCTCTTCCTTTATCAAAAACCGAGAAACAACAACAGCGACCGCGCATCTTGTGCCAAACATCATCTAATGAGGTTTACTCTGCTTATTCATTCTTCATTAACATCTCCGATGCAAAGCAGCTGCAGTCTAATGACGACTCGACAACCGGAGCTGCTTCTGGCCTAGTTCAGAACCCCCCCCCCACCCTTACTCCATGTTGCCATGGTAACTTGGCTCCACAGCAGTTTTAGGCTCTTTCAGTGGCATCGTTGTTAAGAAAAGGGATATGAGAGCGTAACTCAGAGTTGCCGGAGTGGACCCGGGGCTTGTATTTGCACCTTGTGCTTTTCCAGTTACTCTTGTGCGGTGGTGTTACGAGCAATTTGGGCCCGAGGGCCTGGCATTATGTGCAGAATCACCCGGAACATTCTCTTACTGAGCTTTTGTAGTGATGCTATTTTCAGAGCGTGGCCACCAAAGGTGTGGTGTGAGTGGATTCAGAACAGAGGTTCACTGTGGTGAAGTTTAGCAGGTCCACCATTCTTTCGATCAGATTTTGAGCTCAGTCGATGCCTCTGCTACGAATGAGCACCCCAGTGTCTGACCTCAGGGGGAATGTTTTTGGAAACTGCAAAATGAAAACTGCCACATGGTCACGGTAACTGGCCACACTGTTTTTATGACTCACAGCATGGATGGCTTCTTCAGCTCCAACACAGCTGTAGTCTGTCTCACTCCTGGAACAAGACGTATTAGCTTAGAGCCCTGGGCCTCCTGGCCTCATCGCCCCTAGGGTGTGTCCCAATATTCTTCACTCCCCACCTCCTTTCCTCCACTCCCCCACTACCACTCATCTCCTACCCAGAAGTATGCAAAACTGCCTGAACATTTTGAGTACCAAGTAGTTGCATGCGCAGGATACAATGTACTTGACATTGCGGTTTGCGTCGAGACATTAATCAACTTGTAACTATTTGTATGTAATGTGTAGCCAAATCAGCAACATTAGATTATGACACAAAGGTTTCCAGGGCACGGAGGAAAGGAGGGTGCATTTTTCGAGTATTGGGACGCACCCCTAGTGCTTATCTGTTTGCCCCCAGCTGAGCCTTTCTCCATGGATTTCTGCAGAGCATCAAATTGCTTTGTCAGAAAGTCTCGCTAATATCTGCTGTAATGTGACAAAACTAGCAAAACTTGTGACTAAATAGCAGTAAGTGCAGCTGTTGACCAAACAATATCCGTGTTGCCATGCTGCCATTTATTTTATTTTTGTGGCCAAGTCTTTCTTTGACAAATAATATTCCAGCACTATACCTCACATTTATAACAAGGTACGAATAAGATACAGATCTGAACGTTAGAGGGGCTTCATCGATGCAATGTTGAGACAGACATGCGTTCCTGCAGATGTTTTATTTGGCCACGTGTGCGGAGTTAATTCTCTCATGATCCATTAAGAGAAGGGGATACAAGATAATCCACACAAAGCCCACTTAAATGTGCCCCTGTGGAAAACACTCATTATGTGTTTATGATGTCACATCAGTCTCAGCCAGCTGTACAAGCTCTGCATTATACCACGGCTAATCTTGCCGTGTTCATGCACTAAAAATGGCTCTAGATGGGGGCGGCTACTAAATTAATAATGTGAATGTCTCAAATTTCTCAGTGATGGACCATTCAGGTCCAGTGGGTATGTGATTGTGATTGAAATGGTCTTACAATATTGATGAAATGTGAAAATCCTTGGCTTATAGACTGAAAGTGCATGTGAGATAATGAGTGAACTTCTAACTATGAATCATTTCTGAACTTTGGTAGGCTAAGGTGGCATAGATCTGTCGTGCTTTGTTTTTGGTGGAGCCAGGGACCCCAGACGCCAGCTTTGACGTGGCTTTTGAAACACGAATTCAGAGCATCCAGGAACAGCTAATTAGAACAGCGATGTGAACGCCCCTGCGCTTCCCGTACAACGGGGCAAGGAAGAATACGTCTGCATCGTGATGGGCCGTCCTACCGCCCACTCACTGGACTGCGCCGCCAGAAGCTAGGAGACGAGACGCGGTGAGTCACCGCGAGTCATACGCAGCAGCAACAGCAGGAACCCCCAACCCACCCACTCACTCCACACACACACACGCACACCGCTTCCGACCTTGATTCCTCACCCATAGGAAACCCCGAGAAAGTCCACTGCTAAATAGTGTTTGTTGGTACATAATGCTGTATCTAACGTCACAATCAATTTAAGTTTATGATCCAAGACAGTAGCTATAAATGTGAGCTATAATTATCCACCAAACTATGTTTTCTATATAGTTCGGCGCAATTATCTCGCGCTGCCGAGACGGTGACGTGTGAACAGCAGTACACGATTATTTTGTCCAAAGTGCTTTATCGCCCTCTTGTGGACAGAAGCCTACATTCTCAGTCAGGTTATCGAGAGTCAAGAGACGAAATCAAGAACTCAAGAGATGAATGAAAAAACGAACCGAATCTGAACATTACCCACTGGGGCTAATGCTCCAATCTCCTGTAAAGGCGATACCAAGGCCATAGTCATACATAATCTGTTAATAAACATCTGTCCCATATTTTCTTGAGTAAAAACATAATGCAAAGCTGCTTGAATATATCAACTAACTGTAGGTTAAATGCTACAAAACTTTGAGTGAAGTACACTGCTCAAAGAAATTAAGGGAACATTTAATCAACACAGTATAACACCAAGTCAATTAAACTCCTGGGATATCGATCTGTCCAGTTCGGAAGCGTAAACAATTGTGAATCAATTTCACCTGCTTTGGTGCAAATGAAAGTGACAACAGATGGACAGGAGAGGTAACAGCAAGACAACCCCCAAAAAGTAAATGGTTTTGCAGGTGGTGGCCACAGACAATTTCTCTCTCCTTATCCTTCCTGACTGATTTTTCTCTAGTTTTGCATTTTGCTAGTGCCCTTGTCACTACTGGTAGCATGAGGCGGTACCTGCAGCCCATTCAGGTTGCAAAGGTAGTCCAGCTCCTCCAGGATGGCACATCCATACGTGCCGTCACAAGAAGGTTTGCTGTGTCTCCCAGCGCAGTCTCAAGAGTGTGGAGGGGATACCGGGAGATGGGCCATTACACAAGGAGAGCTGGACAGGGCCGTAGAAGGGCAACAACCCAGCGGCAGGACCGGTATCTGCTCCTTTGTGCGAGGAGGAACAGGAGAAGCACTGCCAGAGCCCTACAAAATGACCTCCAGCGGGCTACTTGTGTGCATGTTTCTGACCAAACTGTCAGAAACAGACTCCATGAGGGTGGCATGACCACAGTGGGACCTGTGCACACAGCCCAGCACTGTGCAGCTCGATTGGCATTTGCCAGAGAACACCAGAATTGATAGGATCGCCATTGGCGCCCCGTTCTCTTCACAGATGAGAGCAGGTTCACACTGAGCACATGTGACAGACGTGAGAGTCTGGAGACGCCGTGGCGAATGTTATGCTGCCTGCAACATCATCCAGCATGACCGGTTTGGTTTAATTGACTTGGTATTATACTGTGATCATTAAGTGTTCCCTTAATTTTTTTGAGCAGTGTATTTTTTACGTTCGCTGGCAACCAGGACCAAAGGCTTAGTGATGTGCAATTCGCGAACGAATCGGTATTTTTGAACGACTCTTTATGCTGAGTGATCTGAGTCGACTCGCCAGTTCGATGGAATCGTGCTTTCCCACGGCTCCGGCTCTGCCTGCTTTCTACTACAGCCGGGAGACACTCCCCCGAGACACTCAGCACTGGTTAATGCGCGGCGCGCAGTTTCTGATTGCTAAATTAGAACCTACGTAAGAATACATTTGAATTTGATCTAACAATATTGCACACACTTTTGTGAAGTTAATAATCGCCCCAGCTCATTCCAAAGTTATTATGACAACTAATGGTTAAAAAAAGATACGTAGCTACAGTAGCTATACTACCCAACGGATCAGCACGAAATCAACTCGACTCAATTTAAGAGCCATGAGCCGTGGCAATATCCCACGACTCCAGACTGAGCCGGAACCAGAGCCGTGACACAAACCGAAGTTATTTTCGAGTTTTTTAACACAAAAACTGTTCTATAGAGTTTGTGTTTTTTTACAAAGGGCAAAATGCTGTACACCATTCAGCTATTAATCCGGTTTACTACTCAGCGTGATTCAACCGGAAACCCTATTGACAAAGGATTTATGTTAGCCTATATCTATAGATAGATAGATTGCTGCCTACCGGAAACCCTATTGACAATTATGGAATTATTGGAACAATTATGACAATTGTAATTATGTTAGCCTATATCTATAGATAGATAGATTTGCTGCCTACTTACTCAGATGATTTGGGTCTGAATAAAATATCAAGGCTAGTTTACGAACTTATTTTGCCTACTTTGTTACCAGCTAGTGTCTGCTCTCTGAAACAGCTTCTAATCCCAGCTCGCGCCCCTGAAAGAAAAAGATGCGGCTCAAACGGCTCGACCGTATTAACCGGAAATCACGGTGAACATTTCCGGTTGAATCACGCGAGACGCCGACTGTTTATTACTAAATTATTAAACTTGGCTGTTTGCGAGAATTGCAACGGAATTCCAGTCAACTATTAAACAATTAGGCCTAATATGCGATTGTGTTCAGCTAGATTAGGCTACTAAAAAGGACAGAAAATACTTCAAAATGATAGGTTAGGCTACTAAAAATGACAAACATATAAATATATTTAAAGTGGTGGCATTTCTATTTTAGAACTCTTGACCAACAACAACAGTGAACAGAATAAATAGCCTACAATTGTGTATGATATAATAATGCTGTCTGAAACAGCTTCTTATTCCAGCTCGCGCCGCTGAAAGAAAAAGATGCTTCTCAAACGGCTCTACTTTATTAACCGGAAGTACCACAATTGCAACTCCAACTCCGACTCTTCAAACTGAATGGTACGAATAGAACCGACTCAGAAAAAAGAGCCGAACTGCCCATCACTACAAAGGCTGAGGGTCTGAGAAGCTCCCTCGTTTATTAATTCAGTCACGTGACCGCTGCGGAAGTTTTTGTATTTAACTAGTGCTACAAAACAAGCGTGAGAAAATGTCCCGTTCAGTGTTATAGGAGATCACTGTTAAAATCCTACATTACAAATTGAAAGGGACTATAGAAAAGGTAAGAAATAAACTGTTTTGTGTCGATATCATGGACGTTTATCTACAAATATGAGTTTTGATACGGCAAGAAAACGGGATTATGAAAGAATTCTTTAGAATGTCGCACTGTAGTGGCGCCTTATATTTTTGTTTCAACTGGACAATTAGCTAGCTACAGGCTAT
Source organism: Ilyophis sp. 1 JC-2022 (assembly GCA_022702515.1). NCBI lineage: Eukaryota > Metazoa > Chordata > Actinopteri > Anguilliformes > Synaphobranchidae > Ilyophis > Ilyophis sp. 1 JC-2022. Next base: position 121,985,202 of record CM040402.1, read on the forward strand.
AATGGTTCGAAATAAACAGTGGCACGATAATACATATTTGTACTTCTCTCATTTATTTTCCGCTAATAGTCTTCAGATATTTTCGGAATTAGCCTAATATATTCGGACCAAGTACTCGGCCAACTAGCTTTCCCGTTTCGTGAGATTTTATTTTTGAAATGCAAGAGGTATGGCTTTTCAGTGCAGCTTTTTCCCACGAAAACATCGCTTAAAAAGTTACTTTTAATTTCCCTGTAACTCAAGCCTGAGGTTTAGAGACTTTATTTCTTGCGATCTTTCTGGAATGCAGTGATGTTGACGCATTTGTTTATGCAAGGCAGGGTGTATTCACTGTATTCAGTCGGCGTCCACGGCTCAAGTCGATGGAATTCTTAAAGTTGCAGGAGCAATTTCTCCCTGTGCAAAATTGAACGAGTCGATGAAGACTCAATTCCACGTGTCAACTGCATGAATCCTGTCTATCTTCTGGTGGTAAAATATTGTTTATGGACTATGATTCACATTAATCAGCCGGCAGATGTTTGTCCGGTCGTGGTACGCCTCTGCGTGTAGCCTACTATGCCTGTCATTTCTACGGGAATGACTGGAGTAAGACCAGGCAAGACTAATAGACAGTTCCAGTAACACTTTTATTTGTATTCTAACCTGTGCTAGAGGTTACTGCTTGCCATTGGTTGGTGTCCTCTGAGAATTTAATTTATAATAATCGACTACAATTTTTATTTATGTCCTTTCTGCACATCTACTTCTGTGTTTATAATTGTATCTATGTATGTAGATCCAAAATCTTCAATGTAAAGTGTCCAGTATGTTTGCCATCTACACAAGTGTTCATTAATTAAAAGTAAACCTTTCTTTTTGTATTTTGATTCCTACTCTCCATTGTGTTCATATATATATATACAGTGAGCACCATAATTCATTGGACAGTGACATTTTCAGTTATTGAATGGATCTCTATGGGAATTGGAGGGTGGGACTATATTTTGCTGTAAATTATTCTGGAACAGTATGGAATACATGGTTGGTAAGATGGCTTTAAGTCATCAAGGGTCTGAGGTATCAAATGAGCCTCAAACCATCACTCTGCTGCGGGATATGCAGTAGATATGGATGGATCACATTAAGGGTGGTTTCTCCTGACAAATATTCCAATTGAACTCTATGGAAAAATAAGTCGGGAGAAGAAACCCTTCAAGTTAACCATGCAGAGTGATGGTTTAAGGCTTGTTTGATATGTCAGACCCTTGATGACTTGGAGCCATTTAGCCAACCGTGTGTTCCATACTGTTCCAGTGTAATTTACAGCTAAATCTAGTGGTCTCAAAGTGATGTAATTTAAATTTACCCTTTTGTATTGTAAATATTTGTCTATATTTATTGATCCAGCCTACTGTATTGTCTGAAAGTCACATTAGAAGATTCTCAAACTTTCAGTAGTCACTGCTACTTACTATAACTCTAGCTTCGCTTGTGATCAATTGCAATTACTGCTAAATTATAGGAAACAATCTGCCAGTTAAACTGCCAGTGCTAAGCATAACTCAAAGAGCACTGCAGAATTGATTCACCATGTATAGGCTACACTATCTCAATAGACCAGATGTAGGTGTTAAGGGTGCTATGACATCCTGTTTGAATTTTCTATTTTTGCTATGTTTTGGTATACTGATCTTATCTATAGCACAGTAAAGGTAGCAGGCAATTTCTGTCAACAGTCTGTTAAAATTGTATTTTTAAATTATTTTATTATCTGGATATATTTAATTCCTTTTTTGGCCTGGTATTTCATGGTAGGGCTGTGGGTTTCTGAGTTAATATTATTTCAGCTTGGACTAACCATCCGTTTTATGATTATGAAGTGTTTTCAAGTTATGCTGAAAACCACAGATAATGTGAGTGAAATTTAGTGACCCAGTGTCATAGGAATTGAATGTCTTCTTTTTTGTCACTTTAGTGTAGTCTTAACAGTAGTGTAGCAGTAGTTTAGTTTGTAGACCTATTTGGTTGACATTGAAGTAGCATGGAGTAGACAGATTAAAATTGTGAAGAACACCAATCATATGTTGTCAGAAGCAAAGAGGAGAGCTGAGATCACACTGACTGTATGTGACTATAAGCCTCAAGCCAATGGAATGCTTTACCCTGGTTAGAACCCGAGGTCAGAGACCAGTCACGTGAATGTTTTGCTAGCTGTAGAAAATGTAAAGTGATGTCAGGTTCAGAAGCCCAAGCAGGTGAATTCTCCTCTTAGTTCTCTTGACCACTGAGTAGAATGTGGTGTGACTTGGGGGGTACAAGTAATATCTTAAGGCTCAGTAACACTGCTTTCTTAAAAGAAGTCGCTAGAGGTAGGCTAGTTCAGACTGAGCCCCTTGTCTAGGGCTGTAAGGCAAGGAAAAGCCTTCACCTGGGCCTTCTAAATCCCTGGGATTCTGGTCCTGTGCCCGGCTCTCTAAACCCTGCTCTAAATCCCAAGCCCCATGATGCTTTACTGTGACTAACCCCCCCACCCCCTCTCTCCCTCTCCCCGGTGTGGTTGAAGAGGGCTCTTTCCCAGAAGTTTGATGACTGTGGCATTCCACATGCTGCTGTTCTCAAGGGTACTGCCCCCTCCTCTCGTCCCCTCATCCCCTCATCCCCTCATCCCCTCATCCCCGCTCTCCACTCCCCTAGCCTGGTTCCTGAAGCGCTTCAGTAGTGAGTCAGCCAAGTGCACCAACGGGATCTGGGGCCTGTATCACGAATCAGGGGGTACACAACAAAGCAGGATTACTGAGTTAGCTGGATAACTGCACTGAGTAAAACCCGGAACCTTCCCAAATCTGGAACATGGACTGAAGTAAATAGGGCTGTTTCCGGGTTTTACTCAGTGCAGTTATCCAGCTAACTCAGTAATTCTGCTTGGTGATACAGGCTCACTTTGTTAAGAAAACCCATTTGCTCTAGCACCAAGGTTTGTGTCAGCCTCTCGGGTCTGGTTAGTCATGGGGGTGGGTGGGTGTGTGTGACTAACCCTGGAGGAACGCATTGACTGCAGGCTTGCGGTCAGGGTTTTTGAGGAGGAATTTTTGGGGCATTTCATTCGAATTTAGACGGGGAATGTTTTTGTTGGGGATGAGGGAGGTGCTCAGTGCACTGTCTCTTTCAATCAGCTATACTTTGATGTCTCTTTATAGCCTGGTCTTCCATATTGTTTTAAGGATTTTCAGTTTAGAATCGCTGAATGAATCTGGGGGGATTGCAACACACTACGAGCTGTGCTGTTTGACAGACGTGGATTGGTCTCTCAATACCGTGCATCCATAAGCTTTCCTCAAAAATCGGTATAATGTGAGCAGCATTTGTAATAATTGTGCATGAATATTATGTATCAGTTTCTGTGTTTAATACCGTGTGTGCTTTTGTAAAGATACAGTGTGTGGTATGCGTTTATGTTATTTTTGCTTTAATGGGTATGCCTATATTTAACATATGAATCAGATTAGTTGTGGTTTGTTGCTTTAGCCTATGTGGAAAGAGTTAGTCTCGAGATGTTGAGATGTAGATAAGACTTTACTTCTGGAGGCTGTGGTTTGCTGTCACATGACCCTGCACGTCTTGTCTCTCCTGTCACCTGCTAGCTCATGTACAACACTGCTGTGGCATCTAAACATCGAACAAAAAGTTAGGAAATTTGTGTTTGGTAGATTATTTCTCTGTTGTAACAATGCTTCTTGGCAATACATTTTATACCGTTGGAAAGCCTGTCTATTTCCCTTTTAAATGGTCCCCCATTTGTAAGGAACATGCATTTGTGGGATGAGCAGCACAGCTGAGTATGTGGGTTGCGCCCATGTAAAATTAGCCAAATCTTCTCTGCCAATGCCAAACAGTCCCTGGCCCTCGAGGGCTGTGATCTGCGTAACGGGCTTATTCCTTCACACAGGTGAAATATTTATATTTATTTGAAAAGTGAAAGAAAAATATAGCCTACCTGCGACTTAGAGACTTTGCCATGGGTGTGTGATTCTGTTCAAATAACTTGAAACAACACAATCTGAATTAACTTTGTTCTAGATAACAACAACAAAAAAAAATGGATACATGCTTTCTATATTGGTATTGTTGTAATAAATATTGAAATTTAAGCAAATGTAGGTGATTACTTTGGTGAAAACTGCATTCTGCTGACTGTGATACAACTCTCATCGGGGGACCAACAATGGATGGACTGTTAGGTGTTTGCCAGTCAGGACTCGTTAGCTATGATGGCAACCTGTCCTTAATGGGGGAGAGGTAGAAATTTCTGTTTTATTACCCCTTCCAGTCTTATTTGCCCTGTTATTTTTCATTGCAAGGGGCTGGTATTCTGTCCTTTTGGGACCTTAGTTTGCCGCTTTATTTTTCTGCTCACTGTGCCTCTTTTGCCGACTGCATGAGTATTTCCACTTTGAAGGGTACAGGTTAAAAACATGCTGCAGGTCATGGCTGCCCGTTAGTGCAGGATCCCAAACTTGGTGGTAATGCATGGAGAGGCTGATCTATCAGCGGGTGTTAAATGCTGGGGTAGCTGTACTGCCATGGACATGCATGGATGGTGGTCTGTACATCTACCTCTGGTTGCTTTCCAGAGGCCATCTCAGTGCCTCTGCCATCTCAGTGCCTCTGTTGTTACAGCTGAGGGTTCGTTGGGTCTCCTGATGTCCATCGTGGGGCATAGAACAGGTTTTTAGATTTCAGCAAAATTGGGACTTTTTTTCTTTCTATCTTTCAGTCATTATGTCAGCTCAGTCGTATGAAACACGTTCTCAACCTGCATCAAAAACCCCGTCTCATAGGGCATCTAGGTCCAAAGCCCTGAATATATGCTTTGCAAATGTAAGAGGGGTTAAGGGAAATTTCACTGCGATTCAGTGTTTTCTGCAGCTCAGCTCCCCAGACCTCTGAGCTCTTTCTGAGTCTCGCCTAGATGGTGAGATAATGTCTACTTCACGGGCAGTGCCTGGTTATGTCATATACAGAATCAATCAACCAATCGGGCTTTGTTTGTATAGCACTTTTTCTGTAACATGTAACACAAAGTGGTTCACATAATACAACAACCCAGCCTCCCTCCCCATCCACACGCAAAGCGATAAATGACTTAATAAAACACTCGATAATAACAGCATTACATAAAAACAGGAACTGAGGACTAGATCATAAATCTCATCAATTTACAATGAGGAAATGCCAGAGGCAGGATTAGAAATAGATAAAAAATCCAACTTGGTATATTCCAACATATACCAAGAAGTAAAACAAACTTCAATACATAAATGAAAAGAAAATTAAATGAATAAAACTAAATTAAAAGCCAGACTACTGCTGATATAATGGTCTTTGCTGATTTTAATGTTCACCATAAGGAGTGGTTGGTTCACTCCCAATGCTTCTGGTATGAATGCCTCCACTTTTGCTGCGTTACATGACCTTACTCAGATCCTATCAGCTCCCGCCTATGGGATCGCATTACTGATAACAGAGATCGTCTTCTGTTCCTCTGCTCAAATTCTCATGATTGTTCATCTACTCCCCATAGAAATGCTGATCATGCCTGCATTGAAGTTCAGGTTAGCTGCACCTCATCACCGACTAGTTCTCATCCATACATACCATCGAACTGACTGGGATGGGTTACGTTCTTTCCTTGGCAACATCCCTTTGAAATCAGTGTTTTGATTAACTCCTGAAGCAGCCAGTGAAGTCACCGAATGGATTCAGATCGGTACAGATCTTTATATCCCATCACTAAATGAAAGCACTCTCCCGGCCATGGTTCACTTCTGCGTGTGCTGCTGCTATCGCCCACCAAAACCATTTCTTCCACCAGTTTCACAGAGATGGTTCAGATGAGGCCCGCCACAGATTTCGCCTTGCAAGTAACAACTGCAAGAAAGTGCTGGAGAACACTAAGCACCATTATGCAGAGTCTATTCGTGTCTCCATATCAACTCAACGTCTCGGCTGTAGGGATTTCTGGAGAACCGCTAACAGCATCCTTAAAGGGGTAGGAAACACTAAAACATATTTTGTGAGACGTTAACTAATATCTAGGCATTGCCTCAGATGGAAGAGAACAGTAGTATGTATATAGTATGCATTATATCTACAATTTTAGCTGTTACATCGCCTATTCTTCTCCATCCAGGGTTGAAAATTAAAAATGGGCCACGTAATTTTCAATGACGTAGAAGTGTACTTTTGGTACGCTCGTACGTAATCAGTTTCGCACTTTGTTACCGCCCCCAATATAAATACGTTCCTGAGAAGGCGTGGCCAATGGCTATATCCATTTGACAAGCAATATCGTTGTAGCTGATAGTCTTTTTCAATGTATTAACTTTTTTCCAATTATGCTAGTTATTAACAATTGTAAGTTCGTTTTTTCAATTCCAGTAGTTTCAATGTACAAGCAATGACTGATAGGTCGCAAGTGTGCTTTCTCTGGGTGCAAGAGCATCATCGGATTAACGTTAACAGTTACATGCTTTTCCGAGCGATCCGGAGAGAGCGGTAGGCTACTCTGACAGGGCTGTTACGAGAACTATGCCCAGGTTGAATTGGGGTATGCCAGCCAAAAGAATGCGGTAACGTTACTGATATTTCTGTCCCTCCAAATGCGGAAAGTTAAATTACGTAGCCTACGGCGTCAATTTGGCTTGCTAACGTGCTGGTTGTCTTGTAGCCTCAAAGATATTTACTTGAGTTGTTTTCGTATCGTTAACCATAGTTAACTGGCCGGTGATATTTCACTGCCTTTTGTGTATAAGCTATAATGTTAGGTCAGGTTGAATATTTGCTGACAAACGTTAACTTACTGGGCAGAACATCAATTTGAGCAGATTGTGAAGTCTCCCGTAGCCCATAGACTTCAGCTAACAACCGTTTAGTTTCACTTGGCATTTGTTTACATATTTTATTGTCATACAGGTAGCCTACATTAGATGTAACGTTATAGATGGCTAAAAAAGCGAGTTAGTTTGAGAATGGAGTGATGGTGTGACGTGATGCTTCGTATTTACAGAGTAACTTAAGGTATTAATTAAGTATTTTAGTTATTCATTGTTCATTTATTTATTTTATTCATTAAGTAGTTTGTGTACGGATAGGTTTGACTTAATATGTGCTGACAATACTGGGCATAACATTGATTTAAGCAGAAGGAGCTAGTCGAATTCACAAGTGGGATAAAAGATAATTGGCTAGACTACCACTCGGAGACTTCTCCCAATGGCTCAAACTGATAGGGCTCTGGACCATTTCCTCCTTCATACTCCTGGTCGGTGGAAAGCTCAGAGGATTCCCGAGGGGAGAAGTTCTCCACCTTGAAAAAGCCATTGACTGATACCGCAGAATTAGTCAGTGATTGATACAGACTCGTTTCATTCATCTTTTCTCTAGTGGGCGTGTCTTCAGGTGGCGATGGCCTCTCTCCTCGCTCTCGCATCTGTAAGGCTGGAAAAAGTGTTATCAGTCCTAAAGCCTTGCAGCTGGTGGTGATTTCCTGGAGGGTGCAATAAAACTATTTACTTGATGGCCTGAACTTTTTTTACTTCTCTCTCTCACTCGTAAAAAAACAGCTGGGGTGGGGTTGAGAAGGAAACCGAAATGATGAACGAACTCAGGAACTCCCTGACTTTTTAGATTAGATTGGACTGAATGGACTGAATGGTGAACATATTAAACAATATGTATATATATGTATGTTGATGTATGTTGTAGAATAGTGGTAATGTAAGTATGGAGTAATAAAATAAAATATGTGGTGTGGTGAATATAAATACTGATTGAAATGTGTGTGTGTAGTGTGGTGGTATGAGGGGGAGAAATAGGGAGTGTGGAAGGAGGATGTGGGAGGAGGTCAGGGATGCGCTTAATATATTGTCCATAATAATAATATATCATCACACCGATCACACCCGACACGGGACCTACCGGATATATAGAGATGAGATCAGAAGAATCACAGTTCACGCAGCGTCGTCTTATCACTGTCACTAGAGAGGGATTGAGAGAGGGAGATTCTCTCCCTCTGTGTCTGGTCCTGGGGGGGGAAACCTGCGTGCTCTTTTTGACAAACTGCCAGACCTTATTTGTGGACAAACAAAGGAGGGACTGGAGGTGGGCATATTTTAAACTGACTTTAGGGACAAGGAGAAGGGAGGGTCTCCTGGAGCTCCTGTGGCTTAACAGCTGCTGGTTGTGCTGTTCATATGGGCATTTTCATCTTGCTATGTCTCCTATTGCTACAGGTCATTTATTCTCATAGTGGAATCTATTCATATTTCCTTCATATGTAATCTGCTGCTTTAGGTCCATACTCCCTTTTTGTAGTGGATATATTCTTTCTGCATTACAGTTCTCACCGTACCATCTCCTGTGTCCATAGTCATGGTACTTTACTTTACTTTGTTGATTCACTGTTTTTTTTTGATTTGTTGTTATTTTTTTTTGTGTTTTAGTTGTTATTGTTGTGTGTTTTAGGTTTGCTTAAACAGTCTTTTTTAGTTGTTATTGTGTTTTAGTTATGATTATTTGTTTTTTAATCATTTGCATCTTTTTTTATTCCATTTTTTCTTTTTTTTGCATTTTCAATTTTTTCTTTTGCTCCTCCCAGCCCCCCCCCCCCCCCCATCTGCTGCTACTTTCCACGCCATTTTAATTGCATTTTTCGAATTTGACGTGTGGGCAGAGAGAGAATGCAACCGAGGGTTTCATAACCCTTTAATAGAAATACGGCAACAATTCCTGTTCTGTTCAATGACCCTGAAGTACTTACTTCCCCCATTGACAAAGTCAACCTTTTTGCCAAACATTTTGCTGCTAACTCCACACTTGATGACTAAGGCTATGATCTGCCTGATTGCCCACCTCGTGTTGGAAGCAATTTATCATTGTCACACCTAAGATGGTGGCCAATGTCATCCATCATCTTAACACGTCTAAAGCTACAGGACCTGACAGAATATCTGCAGATGTGTTCCCCAGAACTGTCCTCTATTCTGTCTAAATTGTTCAATATTTGCTTATCACAATCAGTATTTCCATCCAATTTGAAACTTGCCTCTGTTGTTCCTGTGTTCAAAGGTTTTGGTGAAAAATCGGATCCCTCCAATTACCGACCCATCATCCTTCTTCCCATTATGAGCAAGGTCTTCGAATTCTTGATCATCCACAAACTGAAGTCTTATGGCATCTCCGGTCAATTGCTTGAACAAATTTCTAATTTTTTTAGCGAACGGCAAATCTCTGTGGTATATGAGGGCCAGTTCTCTGAAGCTTGTAGTATTAATGCAGGTGTTCCACAAGGTTCTGTTCTGGGCCCGACATTATTTTTGGTTTACATCAATGACCTTCCTGACGTCTCATCACAGATAGTCATTTATGCAGATGACACAACACTATATACTGCATACCCTGGTCCTCTGTCTGCCCCATCTTGTGTTCAAGCCAGTAATGTTCTCAACCAAGACCTAGCGAATGTTACTAACTGGGGTAACGACTAGCTTGTCACCTTCAATCAAAAGAAGACTCATCTTTTGTCCGTATCTAGTTCCAGATTACCACATCTCCAAGCTGTGTTGATTAGTTCTACATCTCTCCAGGAACTTAATGACACCTACTCTGACTTGATATCACCTCTAAACTCTCCTGGGACAAGTACATATATGGTATTGCTAAAGGTGCCTCTCAGCGCATAGGTTGTTTTTATCGTGCAGGGCAATACCTCCCTCAATCTGCCATTCTGTACTTGTACAAGTCCACCATACGTCCTGTTTTGGAATATTGTTGTCATATCTGGGACGGCGCCCCGGCTCGTCATCTGTCCCTGCTTGATAGAATATAGCGACGTGTAGTTAATTTGGTGGGACACGATTTGGCCTCATCTCTTGAACCTTTATCACACCGTCGTTTGGTAGCTTCATTGGGCCTTTTCTACAGATACTATCATGGAATGTACTCCAATGGCCTTTCTCTGGTTGTCCCATATAATCGTCCTTTTGGTCGCACCACATGCTTGTCAGTTAATTCACATGCGTACACAGTCACTGTCCCCAAAGCAAATACTGTGAGGTACTCATCCAGTTTCTTTCCACGCACTGCCTCACTTTGGTATTCCCTACCTGCATCCTGCTCTCCCATTACCTATGATCTGTTTCACTTCAAATGCAATATTGTTATTTTTCTACTCTGTAAATTCCTTTTATTCTCAGCTTCTCTCTTCTTTTAGGCTTCAACCCATTTCTATGGCCTTGTGATGGGCGACTTTCAATAAAGAAAAGCTGACCACATTGTGTAAGCCTGAGTCGTTTGTCTTTCCAAATATGTAGCCTATATGCTGCGGTTGTAGATCTGGTATTCTGTGATGTGAGACTGTAGGCGTGTCTCTTCTGGACACCATATTGGCTGGGAGAAGTTCAATGAATGTGAATGGATCTGTACTCCCAGTTTAGTCATTCTGCAGTGTGTAGGCCACACACACACACACACACACACACACACACTGGTCACATTTCTGAAGGATTTGAAACCAAGACGCTCTCCTCAGGCTATTTCTGGTGCTGGCCCCCGGTCCCCACAAGGCCTGCAGAATTTCACTTCTCACTGCTATTGAGTTTGTATTTCTCTCTCTCTCTGCTTCTTAATCCTACATTTGGCACACACACTCATATACACTCACGTGCATGCATACACTCACACGCGCAAACACGCATGCACACACCCACCCACGCACGCGCACGCACGCACGCACATACACACATGCACCCTTTTGTTTTCTTTTCTGTCCCTCTCTCTTTCCATCTCTCTTTCTCAGTCACACTCCCACACATTACCCGATCTTAACGACGCATTGTGGTAGGGTGGGCTTGGAAGACCTTCTCTTAATCTGATATCGCAGGGCTGCACTGAACTCTGGGCGTCTCCCCCACATCCCTACACCACAGTGGAGAAAACACGTTGTTTCATTGGCCTTTATTTCTGTCGAGTTCATACCCTCTAAAGATAAGGCCAAGTAGACTTGAGTGGCGGCCTTTTATAATCCAGTTTTTACCCTTCATTATAATGTACATTACAATTAGCATTTGAGTCATTTACCACACTTTTAGCCAAAGTCACTTATAAAAGTGCGTATCCTGTAAGGACACCATCCACATGCTCATTGCGAGCTGCGACGTTGGCGGTTTGAATCTGGCCGCGCGATCTTTGTCGCGTGTCTCTCTCTCTCTCTCACTCACATTCTTTCTCTTTTTCTAGACTACTGTCCAATGAAGCTGAAAAGCCCTAAAATATATTTTATTTTATTTTATTTTTATTTAAATTTTTTTTAAAGAGAGATGGGTACATTTACAATTGTGTGAGTGCCACCGTCAAGGTTCTCCCCTCTAGACCTATGAGATTAAAGGAGAAAGGGGTTCATTCATAAGCTGTTTGGCATTGGCAGAGAAGATTTGGAACATTTTTCATGGGCGCAACCCACATACTCAGCTGTGCTGCTCATCCCACAAATGCATGTTCCTTACAAATGGGGCACCATTTAAAAGGGAAATAAACAGGCTTTCCAACGGTATAGAATTTATTGCCAAGAAGCATTGTTACAACAGAGAAATAATCTACCAAACACAAATTTCCGAACTTTTTGTTCAATGTTTAGATGGATATTTAAAGACACCGGGCACAGGTTAAGTATTTTGCTCAAGGGTACAATGGCAGTGCCTGGTTCCCTAATTATTATGCTACACTTGTACAGTTTAATCCATTCTAATTGAGTTCATCTTTGGCTGGAATGTAATTAAAACGTAAACCTGACTACTGGTCAGCAATTACAGTCTTTAGCACACTGAGCTCTGTGAAGCTATTGACTTTCTAAGCCAAACCTTATTGACTTTTATGGCCAGAATTCCTTTGTTGTATGGATGGTGTATTACATGCACTTTGTTGTAAGCCTCTCAGGATAAGAGTGTCTGCTAAAGGAATACTTCTAAATGTGGGGGAAAACAGTTACATAACTCCCAGTTACTGACACCTGGTGTGTGTCCCAATACTCGAAAAATGCACCCTTCATTCCTCCACTACCACCTCCTCTCCTCCGTGCCCCGGAAACGGAAACTTTGTGTCATAATCTAATGTTGCTGATTTGGCTACATATTACTTACAAATAGTTACAAGTTGATTAATGTCTCGACGCAAACCCCAATGTCAAGTACGTTGTATCCTGCGCATGCAACTACTTGGTACTCAAAACGTTCAGGCTGTTTTGCATACTTCCAGGTAGGAGATGAGAGGTAGTGGGGGAGTGGAGGACAGGAGGTGGGGAGTGAAGAATATTGGGACACAGCCCGGGTGGAGTCATGTTGAGCTACTGTTTGAGATTTAAGCCTATAGGACAATGGAAACGGGATCTTCTCAGCAACTGTTTTCTCTCTGACCTCTCCAAGGTTTTTGCTGGCTAGCTACTTCTACTGGTTTGACATTTTTATTTCTGTCCACTGTGTCCAGTTAAAATAAAATATGTTTTCTGTAAACCATGGTAAAAGGGAGAGAACTTGTGATTATCGGTAATTTTTATTGTAAAAATGGCAACTTAAGTAATGTGGTGCATTTTAAAAAATGTGTTTTCCAAAGGTTCCATGGGTCTTGAGATTTTTCAATAGAAATGACAGCAGTAAACACCGCATATTCTCTTGGGTGTTCTAAAATGAAAACACTGAAAATCAGTTTATTGGGGGCAATGGAAAACCTTGACCCCTATAAATGGCATTCTGGGATATGTAGTCTTCTGGCTAGAGAACACATGCTCTTTAGCACTGTCGAACATTTGTCACATATGAAGAGGGCTTTAGAGATTGACGTTTGCTCTTTGTACACATGAGGTGCTCTGCTCTAGTAGATATTACAGACATATCTTAGCTGCATTCAGAGAAAATGACACGTCGTAGGCCTAGACCTTGAATATAAACACCACCAGAAAACAAACAGCCATTATTCAGGCTTGACCCAGATACATTCCAGTATTGAAGGGGCTCTTTCATTAGACAGAGTGCCTTATCTTAACAACTGTAGGTGTTTTTTCCATATTTGTTCCTTGAAAATGTGTTCACAATATTTGATTGCGTATAATTGAGGCTATTTTGCCTTGCATATTGCACTAAAGGTGCGCTTGATCAAGGTCCCCTGTTAGGGTTGTAATGCGT
>CM040402.1:122003418-122050918 GCA_022702515.1 Ilyophis sp. 1 JC-2022
GAATTATATTTAACAGGTTAATCATTGAACATTATATGCAGTGTATCAGACGTGAATTATATTTAACAGGTTGTTATTTTAATGGGGGTACCGGGGCTATAGTGGTCTTTGAGGAAGAGTCGTGGGGGGGGTTGAGCTTTGCTTTCGAGACATTTTGACTGATCTCCACAGAGCCATCTCCCTGGTGTGCATTCTGCTCCCCCTGGGGGACCTAGCTGTTCGGCTCTTACTCAGCTTCCTGTTTGCTGAAGGCCACTTTAAAACACGGGCCGTTCTTGAGCTTCTGTGGCACAGTGCCACTACAACGTTCCTCAACGGCTCTAATAAGCTTCTACCCTCAAACCCGATTGATTTAAGGATTCAGAATGTGCCCTGGTTAGGAGAAAAATGTCACGGGGGAAGCTGAGAGAGATTTAGTCCGAGCGGGAGGGTCAAACGGGCCGCTGGCGCTGCTGGTAGTGCGCTGTTCTGTGTGAGGGAGCGTGTGGCGGGTCAAACGGACGACTGCCTGCGTGGGTGGCTGCTTTGAGGAGGGTACTTTCTCTTCACAGCGAACGTGGGCGATCGTGAAACCAAAGGGTTGCAGCACGCGAGAAAGGACTTAGCGGACATCCTGCAGTGAGCCTCCCAGAGAGCTCATGCCTTCTTATCACCGAGAGCTCTGAACACAGTGTGCCGTGTTGTTTTGTTAAACAAATGAAGTTCCTCAATCCTCAAAATCAGGAAGTTTACTGTCACCGTGACAAGCTGAGTGATGGTTGGGTGTGATGTAAAAAAAAAGTACAGAGCAGAGAGAGAGAGAGAGAGAGAGAGAGTGAGAGACACTCTAGTCCTGCATTCTTACAGACGTTCAGTCCATTCTGACTGGGAGCAGCAGACCCTTCCCATAATGCCGAGCTCCTCTGAGGTCAGAGGGCCTTTGTAATAGAGCTTTTTGAGGCACCCTGAGGCTCTGGTTATTGAAGCTCACTGCTTGCTGCCTGACACTGGTGACTGAACAAGGAAGAACCTGGAGTGGAGAGGTGAGTGTTTGCTTAGGAACACTGTACACATGACATTGGACTCTTAATTTGTAATACGGTCCAGGCCAGCACTTTTGCATCTGCCTTCCGGTGTATTTCGGATCATCGGACAGACCTGAATCCGGGAACCAGAGAATTTCAATAATTTCTTTTCTTCAGGCACTCAAATGTTTATCCTTCATCATCAACCACTGGTTGTAAATCTTTGTTAGTTTTTTTAATAGAAAAAGGGCAAGGCAATTAAAGGCATTGTTGGTATTTCGCCAAGCTCAAAAGCGCAGTCATCAGGTTGGTACGTAGTGTAGATCAGATGTATTTTTAAAACCAGTTTTGACTGTGCCCATGGCTTATTGGTAAACTTAAACAAATGAACTACAGTTCACACAATTTTGACCCGATGAAGACAAAGCCTCTGTTCTCTTCCTCTTTCGCAGTGACAGAAGCGAGAAGTGTGCTCAGGTGTAAACTGTCCACGCATACTGCAGTTCACACGTTTGCACAACAGTACCTTGAGAACCGTGTTCACGCATTCTTCAGCACAAACAAGTGCCTGAACTTAAGATGGGTGATATTTGATTGGCTTGCAGTGTTCAAATGCTCTTGAAAGATGTTCATCAGCTTCTTCTTTTCTGTCTGTTGAGGTGGATAAAGGAACAGAGTGATGGGAGAGGGAGGAGTGGGGAGCGAGGGATAGGGTGTTTTTTCTTTTTTCTTTTAAAAAAAAAAAAAGAGGGCGTGATTATTCAGAAGCTGCACAGGAGGTTATGCTGGTGAAACATGTAAGTCTGGTCTTATTAATCCAGGTTTGACCCGAGCAAATGGGATATAAAAGATCCTACTGTGAGGTGATACTGTGTAATAACTCATACTTTGGAATTTTTCTGAATAGATATTGAATTTGATGTATTTGCGGTCATTTAGCTGTGCTAAAAGAAACCACACCTTTTTAAAATGGCAGAAATGCTAACTTGAACTCCCAGAGTAGTCTGTAGTATAACACTGTCAAATGAAAGTAGGGATACAGTGTAAATTGCCTGAAAGTGTATTTATGTCTTTAAAACATCCTGTTTATTTTATTTTAAGCTCACATTGAATCGTGTGAAACAGTTTCTGTGTTCTAATTCGGAAGCTGTAATAGCCTGTTGATAATCATAGTGGCCTGGATTCAATGAACATTTGTTCCTAACTTAGACTTACAAACATGAGCAATTGTTTTTTTTTTTCTTCACAAACGCAGTTTGTTGAGTGAGTCTAGAAATCACCACACTTAACACTAATGTTAAACGTACTGAAAATAAACTTTTAAAACTAAGTTTAAGGGCAAATGTTGATTGAACCCAGGCATTGTCTTAGGCTCATTTTAAAAGCTTCAGAAAATCACGAAATATTTAGCTTGTGTGATACAGGAGTGAAGGATCTCTTTGGGTAGGTATTGACATACTGTTAATAGTTATACAAGAATCAGTTCCTACTTGTCATGAAAACAGGCTGATGAAAAACATTTGGGGAACAAAGATTGTGACCAACGCTCAGAGCCTCTCCAGTTGTCCTTTTATAGATATGGTTGGGGAAAAAAGTCGAAAATGTTTTATAAACATTAAGGATGCTGTCAGCAAGTCAATGTGAATGCCTTTGTTATGTAAGGAATGTCAGAATTAGGTTATTGCCCTCATAGACTAGGATTTGTGTTGTAATGACACCAAAGATATTCTCAAAAAGGCTTGCAGGGAACAGTTTTGCAGTTGAAGGAATCTATGTGGACTCTATTTCAAGGAGCAACTAAATGTTTCTGCGATCTTGAGGAGCGTACATTACCTATTCCGCAGAATTGGAACACCGGTTTCTGCCGTCAACCATTAAAGAGGCCGGCACTCTGCATAGGCAGCCATATTCTCTGCCATAAAGCAGAACGAGGGGTTGGAGGGTCAGGTGACCTCATGACCATCTGCATCTCACAGTGCTGGTTTCCTATTGGTCCCCCAGCTGTCCCAATACGATCTTGTGATTGGAAAGACATCAGGTGACCAGCAGGAGTATGACTCAAGCTGGTGTGAATATTGCCACTATTTATATCCTGTTGGTTTTCTTTTTACATTCCACAGTATAATCTGTTTGGCATTTTTGTGATCTGGCTTCCATGACCGGGAAGTGTCAGACCCACAGGCTGTGTCCGAATCAGAGCCCTACAGCGCCCTGTCTCCTGCGTACAGTGTACTGTGTCCGAATCAGAGCCCTACAGCGCCCTGTCTCCTGCGTACAGTGCACTGTGTCCGAATCAGAGCCCTATCTACAGCGCCCTGTCTCCTGCGTACAGTGCACTGTGTCCGAATCAGCCCTATCTACAGCGCCCTGTCTCCTGCGTACAGTGTACTGTGTCCGAATCAGAGCCTTATCTACTGCGCCCTGTCTCCTGCATACAGTGTACTGTGTCCGAATCAGAGCCCTACAGCGCCCTGTCTCCTGCGTACAGTGCACTGTGTCCGAATCAGAGCCTTATCTACTGCGCCCTGTCTCCTGCGTACAGTGCACTGTGTCCGAATCAGAGCCTTATCTACTGCGCCCTGTCTCCTGCGTACAGTGCACTGTGTCCGAATCAGCCCTATCTACAGCGCCCTGTCTCCTGCGTACAGTGTACTGTGTCCGAATCAGAGCCCTATCTACAGCGCCCTGTCTCCTGCGTACAGTGCACTGTGTCCGAATCAGAGCCCTATCTACAGCGCCCTGTCTCCTGCGTACAGTGCACTGTGTCCGAATCAGAGCCCTATCTACAGCGCCCTGTCTCCTGCGTACAGTGCACTGGCAGAAGTGTGCTGTTTAATGTGCACTGTTTAGCAGTCCACGAAAAATATCCACCCTACTATTTTCCAACCGTACTGTGGAAGTGTCGTAAGCAGGTCATAAGACATCCAACCTTTGCACTGCCATGTCACATTGTGTTTTTATTGTATTTGAAGGAAAATGTCAGCGAAGTTGCGCCTCATTTTAAAAAAAACGAGGCTTCACGTCATTTTTATGCAACCAAAATGTTCGTGTACTTCTTGAAAAGTGTGCTCCCAAATGTACTCAGCGAAACCCCGGAAGTAAGTGTGTAATTCGGGTGTTTCAATGATACTGCAATTTGAAAAGTTTTCGCCTACTCAACGACTCCTATCTACTCACCAAGGCTACTCAATAGTGTGGAAGAGTGCTGATTCGGACACGGCCCTGGTGTCAGAACATTTACTAATTTTTCCCACGACAACATGCATGAACACCAGCTTCCCTTATAGAAACCTGGCACAGTGGCCTTAGATTTATCTTGAAAATGACGAGGTGGTTAGCCTACTCATTGATAAGTAGTGTATATCTGTGTGCGGTTTTAAATGAAGAAGGGGAACTGCATGAAGAAATGAATGTGAAAGCCACACTTTTTCTCAAATTCTGAAGGAAGACTATGCATAGGACCGATTTAGGAAGTGCACCAGCAGGGCACACATTGTGATGAATGGTCTGGGAAGTTATTTATAAAATGTATGAAACGCAATCTGGTTCCCTTTTCCATGGATGTATAGCTTCGGCGTCCACTCACAGCTTTTTAAAAATGTTATTATTTTTTTTTTTTTGTGGAAACCGTAACCTGATTGGATCGTTGAGGATGGGTATTTCTGATTGGATCGTTGAGGATGGATATTTCTGATTGGATCGTTGACGATGAATATATCTGATTGGATCATTGAGGATTGGTATATCTGATTGGATCGTTGATAGGTATATCTGATTGGATCGTTGATGATGAATATATCTGATTGGATCATTGAAATGTATTTCTGATTGGATCATTGACGATAGGTGTTTCTGATTGGATCGTTGAGGATAGGTATTTCTGATTGGATCGTTGAGGATAGGTATTTCTGATTGGATCATTGAGGATAGGTATTTCTGATTGGATCGTTGAGGATAGGTATTTCTGATTGGATCGTTGAGGATAGGTATTTCTGATTGGATCATTGAGGATAGGTATTTCTGATTGGATCGTTGAGGATAGGTATTTCTGATTGGATTGTTGAGGATGGGTATTTATGATTGGATCATTGAGGATAGGTATTTCTGATTGGATCGTTGAGGATAGGTATTTCTGGTGACTGAGTTTGTGACAGGAAAGGTGAAGCTTTCCTTTTACTCTGGCTCTCGCTTCCTTTACTCTGAAGAGGATATCGCTCAGTTCAAAAAAAGAACATTAAATAAATTGCTCCATTACTGCTTGGGTTTGCCAGTACTCTTGTTGTCATGGTTATAGAGACTGTCAGAATGCGACAGAATGAGCTGTACTGTTGGACATTTACTTCTTGTCTTGGACAATTGCTACATGGTTCACCCAATATGAATGTAAAAACTCTCAAATTAAAGCTGAAAGTCTGCATTTTAACCTCATAGTCACTGTTCCATTTCAAATCCAATGTGCTGGAGTACAGAGCCAAAACAACAAAAAATGTGTCATAACACTGTAGTTGCATTTATTGCAATTTAACATGTATCCTGGGCCTTATTTTCAGATTCATAATGACATTTTCATAAAACAAAACCAATTAAGATTTATTTGAGATTTCTGATAAGAGCCTGCAGTAGGCCTGAATGTTGTGCGATATTTGTCCAGTTAATATACTGGACATTCATTACCCCAGCTCTAGAATAGGGGATGTGGTTAGCGAGCGTTGCGTCACGATGAATTTGTTAACCCTGCCATGGCAGTGGAGTAACACCACATGTGCTGGACTCAAAACCATGTGACACGGTGGAAATTCAGGCCTGGTATTGTGTTTGACGTTGGCCATAGGAGTATATTGTAAGATCTGAAATGTGGGATTTCAGTTGTCTAAGGCATTCAGGTTTTTATGTGCATATATTTATTTCTGCTGAGGATATTTCATTGCAGAAGTAAATATTTAGGAGCGTGTAAGATGCATTTTGTCTGCCACCAGTAGTAATAAAAGTCTCACGGTCACTGAGGCCAGACTACATTCCTTACCATTTCCTGTAAAATCATATCTGTACTCATTCATTGACTGACCAGATGTAGGCCTAGATGAAAGGTCAGTGAGTAAGCTGCGTAAAATTATATATTTTAGGATAGGCCTATATTGTGTGCTAAATTTGGAATGAGAAACATGTGCAACGCTATTTAAGCCGTGACACAATAACAGTTTCCTGCTGTGTGTGTGTGTGTGTGTGTGTGTGTGTGTGTTCTAAGTTGAAATGGCCAACGGTGAAATCCAATTCTCTTTTTGAATCTGGTGACATTTTACTGTGCAACCAGTTGCACCCTGCACACATAAAGATTTCTCTCTGTACTCAACAGAAATGTGTAACTACATAATTTCATCTGAGTAAAATTCTGGTTTGAAGTTAAGCTATAGGCTAAATGCACTTTGAAAAGCAGCGTGGGTGAGCCGTGTGAAGATGTATCGATGGTGGAGGCGAGCCAGTGCCAATAGAGATGAGGCTGGACCTTAATGAGGAAGATTTCTCCTAACTTCAGGTCACACCTAGCTCTGAACTTCCTCTTTTCAGTTTGCGTTTGAAAAGGGAGCAGGAGGGACTGCTGGGTGGCTCAGTATGTTAAAGCACAGTATGTTAAAGCGCTAAAGCGCTAGACCGCAATGTTACTCAAGTCATGGTCCTCGAGGGTCGAGACATGCAGGTTTTCCACCCTCCCTTTACCAGGGAGTCAGGTGTGAAGACAGCCTGGCCAATCAGTAGCACTATTTGGTCAGTTAATTACCCTGGGAAAAAGAAAACCAGGGCCAGACTTCGATTCGAGGGCGAGAGTTGTGTATCCATGCGCTAGAGCAGGGGTGAGGAACCTCATCCGAAAAGGGCCGGTGTGGGTGCAGGTTTTTGTCTTAGCCCAGCACTACGACACCAGATTCAACTAATTAACTAATCATGGTCTTCAATCGAGAGAATAGAATCAGGTGTCGTAGTGCTGGGCTAAAACAAAAACCCGCACCCACACCCGCCCTTTTCGGATGCGATTCCCCACACCTGCGATAGTGTGGATGTGTTCATGGTCTGGTTCTGAATCTAGGCCCAGTCTCAACGTCCGCCCTGAGCCCTAAGGACTGAGCCCCACAAACTTTGGTCACATGCGTGCCCAGTGTGAGTGTGTGAGTGTGTGTGAGTGTGTGAGTGTGTGAGTGTGTGTGAGAGTGTGTGAGTGTGTGTGAGTGTGTGTGTGTGTGAGTGTGTGTGTGTGTGAGTGTGTGAGTGTGTGAGTGTGTGAGTGTGTGAGTGTGTGAGTGTGTGTGTGTGTGTGTGTGTGTGTGTGTGTGTGTGTGTGTGTGTGTGTGTGTGTGAGTGTGTGAGTGTGTGAGTGTGTGAGGCCTCGAAATGGTACAAATAAGAGGAATGGGAGAGCACTTTGCAGTGTTATATGTTGCCTTGACGACGCCTGTCTCGCATGCAAGATGACTATTGCTGCTTTAGGACTTTAAATTTTAAGTTTGTACCTACTCAAAGAACTCTGCCCGCCATGTTTGTTTACTATTTTTGAGACGCTTCCGGTTGTGTTTCTGTTTTAATCGCCATAAATGCTATGAACTGTGGGTAATTCTGAGGGCTCGAAAAGTCCGCGACAGAGCCCTCACGGACTTGCCGATTTTACAGTGGGACAGCCCTGAGCCCTCGTTGGACGGCCAAAGTGGCTGCTAGAGTATAAATCCTACCAGCCACAATCTGTTCAGTGCACACCCTGACTGGTAATGTTCAATATTTTGAGTTGTGTAGCTTCCTGTGAAGACTGGAGTTGTGCAGAATGTCCAGTATGTAGACGAATGTGTTCTGCTGTTACAAAACCACATCGGTGTTTCTGCTCTGGCGTTTGTACTGAGATTAGGACCGCTGTGACTGTTCCTTCCTCCACCTAGGTTGTGTCCCGTGTGGCGGTAGTGATGCCGGGATTGGCCGCGCTCTGATCACCTCGTCCGCTCCGTGCCGAAGAGTTCCACAGCTCGGCCATGGCGTCAGGAGCAGATTCCCCGTCCGTGTGCGAGTGGCTGACCGTGCTGCGTCTGGAGCAGTACGCCCCCGCCTTCCAGGGCGTCGGCTACGACACGCTGTCCGCGTGCCGCGTCCTGACCTCCGCTGACCTGGAGCAGGCGGGCGTGGTCCTGCCGGGTCATCAGAAACGCATCCTGGCCAGCCTGCAGAAGATGTTCGGGGAGGGGCAGGACGGGGGTCGGCCCGTTCCACTCGAGAGGACCCAGTTCCGCTCCCCGTCCCGCTCCGACAGCCAGGACAAGCCCCCGCCCCCTATCCCTCCCAGGGTCACCTCAAACCGCCCCCCTCTCAAGTTCACCCCGGCCCCTGTCCCCCGGCCGCGCCCTGAGACCCTGCCGCTCGACCCCCCCGAGCAGGGTGACGGGAAGCCGTCCCCTGCCTCCCCGTCCCCGTCCACATCTTCCTCGTCTTCATCATCCTCTACCTCGGAGCAGCTGCCTCTCAACGAGCAGATTTCTGCCCCGGGACAGGGGGACAGGGGAGTGCCCCCACTTCCACCCAAGTGTCACCCTGCGGGAGCCCCCAAAGAGCCCCGCGGCCCTCCTCCGTTACCCCGGCGACCCCCTATCCCTGCTCCCAGAGTTCCGTTGTTGAAGACCCCACCCACGCCCAAGTCCCCGCCCACACCTAAGACCCTGCCCACACCTAAGACCCCGCCCACACCTAAGACCCCGCCCACACCTAAGACCCCGCCCACACCTAAGACCCCGCCCACACCTAAGACCCTGCCCACGCTCAAGATTCCTCCCACGCCCAGGTCAGTGTCATTCGTTAAGCAGTATCCCTCCTCCAGAGGTGCCTCAGCCAATGCGTAATTTACAGGCGCCAATCATCGATTTGTGTTATACTTTGTGTTAGGGACACGTGCATCAACATTGAATGAATTGTGAATGAAAATTCACATTAAATATGAATATTCCATCAATTCATGATTGTGTTTTGGTAAAAAAGAAAAATTCTAAAATGTTTTAATTAATTGGCAAATAATCTACAGCTTGTGCACAGATATATGGCGAATGTGACCAGCATTGAAAAGCCTCAAAGTTGTAGTGGAAGTACGCAGGCTCTGCTTACACAGCGCTATGCATTCTGGGACTTTGAGGTATTTACTGTTTATCAAGAAGAAACAAACAAAAAGCCTGAGTTTAGTATCGCTGACCGCACCATGTCTTTGGTGAGGGCGCCCCCTGGTGGTCAAAAGTGAAAGTATTAACACTGAATGTGAAGTTATTGAAATATTATGAAAATAATTTTTAGAAGGAAGTTTAGGTGTGGCTAATCCAATAAGCTCAAAGCTTACAAAAAAGAAAACGGTACAGAATAGAGAAGTCACATGGTTTGTGGGCATTGTGTAATTATAGGGCATATGTGAATGGGGAATGTGTCAGAAATGTCCACATGCTACTATAATGTTCCCCTGACCTGACCCCCGGTTACCCTTTCCCAGAATTCTGCTCTTGTGTTCGGTGACTGTGACACAAGCTTTGTCTGGGTCATGTAAACAATTCAGTGGGTGAAAAACATAAGAGAGCGGTTTCCTGTTCTCATCTAGTCAGGAGAGTGGAAGAGCGAGTGAGAGTGTGAGAGAGAGTGGAGTTTTCTGTTATCTCTTCTTTGTCATTTGGTACAAGTGGTATTTGTTTAGATTTTATTGTAGCCTATCCACATTTTAACTAGTGACACTACATGGCTGCTTTTCATAGGGAAGAGCAGAAAAAAAAGTATGAAAGGTTTATGGCTAAATAATGCAGAGACAACATTGAGCTGGAGCATACAGAATAAAAAA
The DNA here is from genome assembly GCA_022702515.1 of Ilyophis sp. 1 JC-2022. NCBI lineage: Eukaryota > Metazoa > Chordata > Actinopteri > Anguilliformes > Synaphobranchidae > Ilyophis > Ilyophis sp. 1 JC-2022. The sequence continues at coordinate 122,013,262 of CM040402.1, forward strand.
ATGCTAACTAATTGGTTGTGTTATTAGTTTTGTGTGCGCTAAAAGGTTTTGCACATGCCAGAGGTCTTAGTAAATCAAGCCTTTTATGTACACTTCAGTAGCGCAGATTTGGGAAGTTATGGCAGAAATGAAATTAATAAAATGAGATAATCAGTTTCCCCTCAGCTTGGCACGTTTTGATTCACTCAACATCTGTTTCTTTTGTGCTTTTTTTGTCGAAGAATTCATTTCTTAATATTGCCACTAGAGGGCAGTGTTTCATGGGGGGTTTTTTTGTTTCGTTTTTTTGCGTATCAATTTTGTCAAAATGTCACCACTGGAGGTTAGTAACATTCAACAACCCGGAAGTTACTTTCCTGGTTTCAGTACCATTTGTACTTTCAATGTTTGTTCACCTCATTGGTCATGCTGATGACCAGGAAAATGCTTGGAAAATGGAACACTTATTTTCTGATAGTTTCTCATCCTGGAGCCATACTTCCTTCTCAGATAAGTATGGGGGTTCAAATGAAGTTAGTGTTCCTGCACTCAGCCCGGTCAAGGGAAATCTGTAACCTGCCAAAGTGATCATTCTTTCTTTGAACATGGTAGCCCTGGTGAATGGTAACCTTGGTTACCTTGCTGAGTAGTGGGATTTGTAGTTCAATGAGCTGCTTCATGTCGACAGGGGATAGCTGCCAGGCTGTGGTGCATGGTCATGATTGACAGGCACCCTTTCAGACTTGTAAAATAAGCACATTTCAGTCCCTCCACCTGTTTAACACCTGGTTTTATTGTATGTTCAGGGCCCTGACTTGATTAAAATTTATCTGGACATAACACATTTTATATTATTTTAGGTTATATAGCAGTACATACTTTCAAATTAGGAAGGTTAAAACACAAAAAAATACCAGACTTCCCTTCATTGTGGTGCCGACAAAACATGAAAACATTTTTTTTAAATAGCATAGCTTGCAGTCTGGTACTTATAGTCTGCACAATATGACCGATCCTGAATGAGTAACATGCGCATCCCACCAGTACTTCAGCCCGCACCCACAAACCTAACCAATGCACCTCACACAGAGCCCCCTGAGAGAGCACTGAGGGGTACATCTCCACATCACTGGCTTGGCCATGTTACAGACCGACAAGGACCCAATCGAATGAGCTGTCAGCGTCGAGACCACTATCTCTCTAGCAACTGCTTGGCCTCACTAATGCATTGTGGGTATCTTGGGGGCTTGATCTTTTTGTAACTCTGTACTTGTATGCACTCTGCCTCTTAGCATATTTTGTACGTGGCGGGGGGGAGGGGGGGGGTGCTATTTACAGAGAGAGAGAGAGGGAGAGAGAGCAAAAGAATGAGAGAACGAGAGAGAGAGAAAGAGTGGGTTGCAATACAGGAAGTGTGTGACTTGCAGCACAAAGCCCAGCGCCAGCATTTATAATCTGTCTGAGCTTCCTCTCCCTCGGTGCCGTGCTCTTAGTTCAGTTCACCGAGTTTAGTCCCGCTCGGCCCCCTGGGAAGGACCCTGAAGAATCCGTGCGTCTTTTCTCTTTCCCCCGTCGTCTGCTTTTGTCTTTCCCCTCCGCAGTAGTTCTGCCGGACGAGTCTCGACAGGTGAGTCCCCCTCCATTCTTACACGGTGCGGCGGAAGAACCTGCCGGCCTCGCTTCATTTATAAACGATTTACAAACAAAACAAATACTGTGGACCTCACCACCCCTGCAGTATGGATCCTGCTTTCTACCTGTGGGACCGTATGTGATTTGTATGTGATTTGTATGTGATTTGTATGTGATTTGTATGTGATTTGATATACCGTAGAGACTTTCAAATGCTGTTAATGTACAGTTTGGCAGAAGCTTTTATTCTGCCTCTCAAAGTGACATCACTGGCAGTAGGAGTGTGGTTAAGTCCGGGATGGTCTCGTTGCTGGAAGGTTTCTGAGGTTTCATATAGACTATCGGTTTGCATTATTAGCAGAGAAGTGACCAGAATAAGGATTTAGAAGAATATCTGCCTGGGCTTCAGCCCAGCAGTGGGGCACACTGCAGTGTGTGTGCTCACGGGGTTTGCACGGCCACGGTCTTCAGTTCGCTCTCCTGAAGAGCTGAACTCCCCCCCCGCGGCGCGCGTCGTATCGTATCGCCGGGAACCTCTGAAGGTGGTCCTGGCGCAGTGACGGCCTTTTCCAGACGATTGAGAACGCCTGTGCCCGCTTATCAGCTGCCGATAAGCTGGTGTGCTGCCCGTAGGGGCTCGATATGTGCTGGTGTGCCAGGAATGCGTTCTTCGTACGCGATTCAGTTAGTTTCAGGAACACACTGGAAAGCGTGCGTGTATCTCATGATGCCAGCTGTGATGGAAAGGCAGATAGCATTGTTCACGTACGGTATCACTGCTTTTGGAAGTAGCCCTCAAAATATCTTTGCTTCTTCTTTTCATGTAAAAAAAACAAACAAACAACAACATGCATAAATAAACACATGCAGGTGAAATATTATTATGTTCAATAATATTATTATTCTTTACAATCTGGCTTCAATACACGTGATCCAAATACTGATTGATAATTGGTTTTCAACATAAATACTCATTTTAAAATAATGCTTTGTGAAAGAGATTATTTATGAAGTAAACAATTACATTTATCTGCACTCTGCAGCTAATGGCTAGCTAGCATGGCCGTTGTAGTGTAGCATGTAGCATAGAAATCCCTCACAGGTCTTTACTGTTCCTTCTTTTGCTCTGTTACCTATTTTCCGCCATTTTCTGCCAGTTATGAAATTTACAGACTCTTTAGGATAGGTTATAGAGAACCGTGAGGGTTATAGAGAGCCGTGAGGGTTATAGAGAGCCGTGAGCGTCCCTTTATATTGGCCTCCCATATGTAGCAAGGCCAAGGATGCATCAATATGAGTAGCTCATTAATAAGACTACAGATGAATGATTTGGATAGCGGGATTTGGGCAGTTCAGTGCATAAATCCACAGCGTTGGAGAAGTTTGTTTGAGGTGGCTTAGAGGAAGCAAGACTGTTTCATATGAAGTGAACATCAGCAGTACTATAAAGGAAGATGGAAACATAGAACATATGTGCTTTTGTCATCTTGTGTTTATCACTGTATTTATATCTACAATTTGTTTTGTAGCCAAGACAGACCTTGTTTGATTTCTATTAAAATAGTAAAATAAGTGTAAGATTAATAATAGAGCTCCGTTATTCATCTTGTGTTTGAGACTCACTCTTGGAATCCCAACGGAATGATCTAGAAGTCACTTATCAAAGGGTTAAAGGGCACTTTTGTGCTCGTCTCTACATTGTGTGTTGAGTTTGAAATTGTTCTCCTTCAGAATGAAATAAAACATGATTTAAAAGTGAACCACATGGAAAGACACTCATTGCATGTACCAGCTCATCAATGACCTGATTTATGTGCTTGGCACATGCAACACTCACTGATTTTGAACGATTTGATTGGTCCAGCCCGAAGCTTACCCTGGATTCTGTTTTCACAGAGCCACAAACCCTGTCAGACTGCTATTACCGCTTTGCCCAAACCACGTCGAGTCCTCTTCTATTCTATATTTCAGCACTTCATAAATGTGCTGGAGGGTTATACACTACATGGCCGAAAGTATATGGACACCTGCTCATCCAACATTGTCCTAATCATGGGCATTAATATGGAGTTGGTTGCCATTTGCTGCTATAGCAGCCTCCGCTCTTCAGGGAAGAGTTTTTCTTGGAACATTTCTGTGTGGATTTGCTTCCGTTCAGCCAGAAGAGCATTAGTGAGGTCGGGCACTGAGGTTTGGCAATTAGGCCTGGCTCGTAGTCGGCTTTTCACTTGATCCCAAAGGTGTTTGATGGGGTTGAGGTCAGGGCTCTGTGCGGGCCAATCAAGTTCTTCCATACCAATCTCGACAAACCATTTCTCTATGGACCTTGCTTTGTGCAAAGGGGCATTGTCATGGTGAAACAGGAAAGGGCCTTCCCAAACCTGTTGCCACAAAGTTGGAAGCACAGAATCATCTAGAATGTCATTGCATGCTGTAGCATTAAGATTTGCCTTGCTAAGGGGCCTAGCCTGAAGCATGAAGACAGCCAAACGTATGGCCAAACATATGGCCCAGGACGAGGGTGTGCGGATAAGTTTGGCCATGTACTGTATTTTGCTAACCTTACCTGAGAAAACTGAACAAATCCACCTCTATTCTCTTTGGTAAAGGATCTTTATAGGGTTCCTTATTGCGATTCTGTACATTGTGTTTGTCACGGTGAGTGCTAGCACGTGTTTAGCATCGAGGAACCACACTCAGAAAACATTTAATCCTTTTATTTAAAACAATGACACTCTTAAGAATATTTGAGGTTTTCATGATGAACAAATATTTAGTTTGCCTAGGGATAAAGGGGCAATACTGTCAGCTCTCTCAGCAGAGGAACTACTGCCCTGACATGCGTGCTAGACAGACGCTATTTTTTCGACATGTTGAGAGGATGGGATGGTGTCGAAAGGGTGGGACGGCCAATAAACGGCGAAATGGAGGCTATTTTCACGCCGAATGACACCCTTTTTAGATTAACACCTCTTCAGAGCGTCTAAGTTCCTTTATCGCTCTGAAAAAGCACGTTCATACTCGAGCAGTGGTCCTCTTAAACCGTATCGAGGGTCTTTTGCGGTGTTACGCTGCTACGTTATCTCCGGTGTAGGCTTGAGAGAATGCGCCGGAAACCATGTTATATTCAGGCCTCTCCGTTCCCTTATGTTCCTGATCTTGAGACACGGCCCCATTGACGGTTTCTGCAGTAACGGCAGTTTGCTATGCGATGTATTCGCACGTATCGCACGCGTGTACGTGGGCTGTCTGTATGTATTATTGATGACCTCTGGGAGTACTTTTCTAAAGCGACTCTTCCTTTTGAAGACCACCTTTCAGGAGACACCACACAGGGGCCATAAAACTATACTTCATACGGAATGTGAGGAGCCAGGAAAAGCAGACGGCCTTCCCCGGAGACCAATGAAATGTGAGATCGCGGAGCGACCTCACGGGAGAGCCTGCCAGCCTCAGGATTTGAATTAGCGGTCGTAAAATAAAAAAACGGACCGTTAGCCAGGGCCACTGCTGCGGAAATAAAACCATTTACCCGTCAAAAAATCACTGCCCTTTGGACGGATGCGGGGGAGGTTAAATTTAGCCCACGCCTTCCCAAAACCGCTGGCCCGTTTTCCTGTTTGCTCGGTCGGGATATACGGAGGCATTGTTGCCGTTCCGCAGCGAGGCGTATTGAGCCGTCAGGATGAGGAAGTTCAGCCAGCAGGTGGAAAAAAGGGGGAAACGTGTCGGCCATTTAAACGCAGAGCGGATACTGTGAGAGGGCCACGCTCCATGTTCTGCCCTGTAACTCACGTTGAAAAATGTCTTTCTTTTTTGCCCGTCTGCTTTTGTCCGTCACGCGTCTGAAGACCTATCTTAGGGAATCTGTAGCAAAGTCTTATGTACCTCGCAGCCAGGGGAATGAAGTGCGGGGGTTAGGGGTTAAAGGTCAAGGGTTGTTGGAAAGGGATCTGGGAGGGGGTATGAGGTTGCTGCTTGTGTCCGTTGCCATGGCGACAGTGAACCCAGTGTGAGATTCTTGCCCTCAAGCCTTTGGCCCAGCACGCTAAATTCCTGGGGCAGTGACCCCCTTCCACCCGGGGCCCGTGCGGTGGGCTCCGCTCTCTTATGTGGGACCCCTCTGGGGTCACAGACGTTCCCCCTTCACCTCTAGAGCAGGGCCTCAGCCGGAGGAGGCACCCCCCGCCCCCAGCGAGACCCTGCACTCAGTCAGGTATGCGGCGCACAGCTCCGTCTCCTCAGCTCCTCTTCAGAGAGGGCAAACGGGACATTTCGGGGAGAGAGCGGGCGGTGAGCGAGAGCGTTTCCCAGGCTCATTCCGTCTCCAGGAGAGAGAGTGTGTGTGCGCTGCGGGACTGGGGTCGGCCGGCTCCTCTCTCCCATGGCCGGAGCGGAGGAGGAATGAGGAGGCTGTGGAGGTTATTTGAGTCTCCGCCCTGGGCCGAGGGCGCCGTGGTAACCGAGGACTCTTCTCCCGTCATTCTCACCAGCGTCGCTCCGGTCCATGAGCCTCAGGAGCCCGAGCGAGTGCCGGACATCCCGCCCCGGACCAAGGGGGCCTGCCAATCCAACGCCGTGCCCGTGCTGCCCAAGAGGAGCGTCCCTCTGCCACCCCCAGAAATCAGTGAGTGACCAAACTACCTCCCCGCCCCCCGCCTCCTTCCCACACGTCCTGCTTCCATTGTTCAGTCCTTTCATTTAATGTTTTTGTCTCGCCACAAATACAACTTGGAAGTTGTCTGGACAGGGTAAGTATTTCAGTTTGTTATTAAAGGTTTTTTCCATTTCTGGTTTTTAATAGCCTTGATTTTAGGGGTGTGGCATGTTTGTTCTAATACTTTACTTTAGTAGCCTATATTTAATTAAATTTGTGATTGACTATGTTTTAAGATGAATTTATTCAGAGTGCAATGTCTGGAAGTGAAGTTCAGTTATGGTTGCCACCGTGTGTGAATAACTGCATTGTGAATGCTGACAATGTTACTTTATGCAAAAATGTGGGGGAACCTGTCGACGTAACCTCAGGGCCTTCGCAAAGAAATCTCCAATTGCCGTGAAACGCAAATCGACTGATGCCATAGTGTCCTTTACTGTTGATTTCTGTTTTTGATCTAATCATTTTCCTGAGGCAATTGTGTGTCACTTCTCACACTACTTTTCGTTTTGCTGGCGCTGAGAACTGTTTGTCAGAAATAAAAAGCTTTAATTTTCTGCTCAGTAAAGCAGAGCGCTCATTGGGATTGTGTTGAATCGCAGCGTAAACATTTCCTTCACCTGCACCCCAGAGCTGCCACAAACATAACAAAAAAAAAAACATAATTACCAAAAGGCATTTGAGCAATGATGAGGAGCCATAAAAAAATAAAAATAAAATGGCAACTACACACTGTGTGAAGCTGTTCATCTGTGGCGCAAATGCAGCGCGTGGCCTGCCAGATTATAATTGAAGTCAGCGCTCTCAACTCCGAGGGCTGAGCGCAAAGCCAGGGGTGGGTTGTTGCGGTGATACGCTTATTGGGTGATGTCACTGGAAGCGCTCTAATCAGGTCCGTGTTCGAATGATCTCAGCGGAGCTGGCGGCGCTCGACTCGAGCAGTGAAGTGGGGTCAGGCCGATCTCCTGTAGTGCTGTGTCCCCCTCCCACCCGCCCATCCCACGGTCTTCTCCCCATGTCCGTCTTCCTGGTGTGAGTTCAACGCCAAGATGGGAGGGGGAGAGGGTGGTGGCGGGGTTTGCCCCCCCCCCCCCCCTCTCCCACCTCGGTTTACTGCAGCCTTTGTGTAGCCAGAGATGGTCAGTCTACGCTCTGCTTGTTTTAGACTTTAGAAGCTCTGTGCTTGCCCTGTCTGTCTGTATGTACATTGTAGGCCAGATGGTAGACTGTGCACAGTAAAGTATGTGCTCTCTGAAATGTATACATGATATGACCCCCTGTTCGCCAGAATCCTGTCGCCTCAGGATCCGATCTGGATGATGTGAAGAATTCAGAATAGATGAAAACCTGATTGTGCACTTTTAGACTTCCTGTTTCTTTCCTGGCTTCCTTTGAGAAGTGTGTGTGTTTTAATGGGGGAGGGGGCTGGTCATAAGGAGCATTGCTCTTATGTTTTGTGTGTGTGTGTGTGTGTGTGTGTGTGTGTGTGCGCGCGCGTGTGTGCGCGCTAATGCTTTTGTGTGTGTGTTGGTAGCATTGGGCTGTTTCTCAGTCTCTTCCTCTCATTTCTTTGTAAGGAACGGCCTCCACCAACAACTCTGAGGACTATGAAGAGCCAGAACCAGTCTTCAGCCCTGTGCTTGAGCCTGTAGACATGGCAGGGAAGGTGTGTGTTTGTGTGTGTGGCTGCGTGTGTACATGGGCGTAAGTGTGTGTTTCTGTGTGTGTGTGTGTGTGTGTGTGTGTGTGTGTGTGTGTGATTTGTCTTTACGTGTGCACACGTGCGTGGATGCGTACGAGTGTGTGTTTGTGTGCGTGTGTGTGTGTGTGTGTCTGCGTGTGTGTGTGTGTGTGTGTGTGTGATTTGTCTTTACGTGTGCACACGTGCGTGGATGCGTACGAGTGTGTGTTTGTGTGTGTGTGTGTGTCTGTGTGTGTGTGTGTGTGTGTGTGTGTCTGCGTGTGTTTTTGTTTGGAGTTTGGTCTTTTCAGCTCATTCACTTCATGCAGGGAGAAATGTGGCAGACAAACTCATCTGGACTCTGTAACGTTCTTGATCTGTAGTCCAATATAAATATAGAGTGGACCTTGTTTTAAACTTTGATTTACTTATCTAAGAATACTAATCTGGAGTTTATCTTTAATTTATCTAAGAATACAAATCTGGAGTTTATACAGTTTTTTTTTTTTTGTACTTTTAAGAAGATTGTTTTTCCGAGCCATTCGATTTGAAAATTGCCGAAACTTTGTATTGCCAAAATGATTTACGTTGCTTTCACGTTACTCTAAATGACATTGTTTTCTTGTTTTTTAAATGGAGCTTGTATGGGTCCCGCCTGCTCCTGCGTGACGGATTGATCTGTTGTTGAACAGGACGATTTCCTGCCTGTGCCGAGGGCGGAGCCCAAACGCTACAACAGCCTCTGCAGTGATGATGAGCTGCTGGACGATGATGGCGATAGCAACGTAACCTGCCAGTGAGTGAGCCTTTACTGTGCTGTACCTCTGCTCTACAAAGGGTGCTGTGTGCCTTTACTGTGCTATACCTCTGCTCCTTTACTGTGCTGTATCTCTGCTCCTTTACTGTGCTGTATCTCTGCTCCTTTACTGTGCTGTATCTCTGCTCCTTTACTGTGCTGTATCTCTGCTCCTTTACTGTGCTATACCTCTGCTCCTTTACTGTGCTGTATCTCTGCTCCTTTACTGTGCTGTATCTCTGCTCCTTTACTGTGCTGTATCTCTGCTCCTTTACTGTGCTGTATCTCTGCTCCTTTACTGTGCTGTATCTCTGCTCCTTTACTGTGCTGTATCCCTGCTCCTTTACTGTGCTGTACCTCTGCTCCTTTACTGTGCTGTATCTCTGCTCCTTTACGGTGCTGTATCTCTGCTCCTTTACTGTGCTGTACCTCTGCTCCTTTACTGTGCTGTATCTCTGCTCCTTTACGGTGCTGTATCTCTGCTCCTTTACTGTGCTGTATCTCTGCTCCTTTACTGTGCTGTACCTCTGCTCCTTTACTGTGCTGTACCTCTGCTCCTTTACTGTGCTGTATCTCTGCTCCTTTACTGTGCTGTATCTCTGCTCCTTTACTGTGCTGTATCCCTGCTCCTTTACTGTGCTGTATCTCTGCTCCTTTACTGTGCTGTATCTCTGCTCCTTTCCTGTGCTGTACCTCTGCTCCTTTACTGTGCTGTATCTCTGCTCGCTCCTTTACTGTGCTGTATCTCTGCTCCTTTACTGTGCTGTACCTCTGCTCTACAAAGGGTGCTGTGTGCCTTTACTGTGCTGTATCTCTGCTCTACAAAGGGTGCTGTGTGCCTTTACTGTGCTGTATCTCTGCTCCTTTACTGTGCTGTATCTCTGCTCCTTTACTGTGCTGTATCTCTGCTCCTTTACTGTGCTGTACCTCTGCTCCTTTACTGTGCTGTATCTCTGCTCCTTTACTGTGCTGTATCTCTGCTCCTTTACTGTGCTGTATCTCTGCTCCTTTACTGTGCTGTATCTCTGCTCCTTTACTGTGCTGTACCTCTGCTCTACAAAGGGTGCTGTGCACCTGTACTGTGCTGTACTTCTGCTCTACAAAGGGTGCTGTGTGCCTTTACTGTGCTGTATCTCTGCTCCTTTACTGGGCTGTATCTCTGCTCCTTTACTGTGCTGTATCTCTGCTCCTTTCCTGTGCTATACCTCTGCTCTACAAAGGGTGCTGTGTGCCTTTACTGTGCTGTATCTCTGCTCCTTTACTGTGCTATACCTCTGCTCCTTTACTGTGCTGTACCACTGCTCCTTTACTGTGCTGTACCTCTGCTCCTTTACTGTGCTATACCTCTGCTCCTTTACTGTGCTGTATCTGTGCTCCTTTACTGGGCTGTATCTCTGCTCCTTTACTGTGCTGTATCTCTGCTCCTTTCCTGTGCTATACCTCTGCTCTACAAAGGGTGCTGTGTGCCTTTACTGTGCTGTATCTCTGCTCCTTTACTGGGCTGTATCTCTGCTCCTTTACTGTGCTGTATCTCTGCTCCTTTCCTGTGCTATACCTCTGCTCTACAAAGGGTGCTGTGTGCCTTTACTGTGCTGTATCTCTGCTCCTTTACTGTGCTGTATCTCTGCTCCTTTACTGTGCTGTACCTCTGCTCTACAAAGGGTGCTGTGTGCCTTTACTGTGCTGTATCTCTGCTCCTTTACTGGGCTGTATCTCTGCTCCTTTACTGTGCTGTATCTCTGCTCCTTTCCTGTGCTATACCTCTGCTCTACAAAGGGTGCTGTGTGCCTTTACTGTGCTGTATCTCTGCTCCTTTACTGTGCTGTATCTCTGCTCCTTTACTGTGCTGTACCTCTGCTCCTTTACTGTGCTGTATCTCTGCTCCTTTACTGTACCTCTGCTCTACAAAGGGTGCTGTGCACCTGTACTGTGCTGTACTTCTGCTCTACAAAGGGTGCTGTGTGCCTTTATTGTGCTGTATCTCTGCTCCTTTACTGGGCTGTATCTCTGCTCCTTTACTGTGCTGTATCTCTGCTCCTTTCCTGTGCTATACCTCTGCTCTACAAAGGGTGCTGTGTGCCTTTACTGTGCTGTATCTCTGCTCCTTTACTGTGCTGTATCTCTGCTCCTTTACTGTGCTGTATCTCTGCTCCTTTACTGTGCTGTACCTCTGCTCCTTTACTGTGCTGTATCTCTGCTCCTTTACTGTGCTGTACCTCTGCTCCTTTACTGTGCTGTACCTCTGCTCCTTTACGGTGCTGTATCTCTCCTCCTTTACTGTGCTGTACCTCTGCGCCTTTACTGTGCTGTACCTCTGCACCTTTACTGTGCTATACCTCTGCTCCTTTACTGTACCTCTGCTCTACAAAGGGTACTGCCCTCAACCGTATGCCTGCTTTCTAAAAGGCAGATATAATCTGGAGATATAATCTCATAGTGATCTCGTATAATCTTGTACATATTGTAATCTCACTGGTAATTACCCGCCAATGTTTTCACTTTTATATTCAGCAAGTGCTGTGTGTTTCTAGTCATGTATGTGTTTTAATTTATGGTTTGTGTGTGTGTGTGCATGTACTTGTGCGGCGTACTCCCATGTCATCACAACTTTGTTGACCTTTCCCTGCTTCAGCCGGTCGTCATGGCGGGATTACGGATTGAGCACGCTCCAGGACAGCGTCTACCTTCCCTCCATGGGGAGGGTCCCTTCCCACGTCTCCCGCGATGACCTCACACCTCAGCTGACCCTCGTCATCAAAATGGGCTGGCTGGACAAGAACCCACCTCAGGGGTACGACCCCCCCGCCCCCGCTGTGTCCTGTCCCAAATTAGGGCCCTTCAGTTAGGGACATTCTCCATGAGGGAGAGAGTCAGTTAGGGACATTCTCCATGAGGGAGAGAGAGACGAGACTATGTGAAGTATAACCGTATAAGAGCTTCTATTTCTGTTGAAAATGGTGTAGAAAACTAACTTATAATTCATGAGGGTATCATTTAGATTTGTTTAATATTTATCTTTTGAACTTGACAGTATCAGTGCTTGTGGAATCAATGGTGTGGAACACGGACTCACAATTCACGAGGGTTTTGTTTAATATTCATATTTTGAAGCACCGATACTCTAATTTCATGGATGCGTGGCTGTAGTGCCTGTGTACGGATCATGGATGCATGGCTGTAGTTCCTGTGTACGGATCATGGATGCGTGGCTGTAGTGCTGTAGTGCCTGTGTACGGATCATGGATGCGTGGCTGTAGTGCCTGTGTACGGATCATGGATGCGTGGCTGTAGTGCCTGTGTACGGATCATGGATGCGTGGCTGTAGTGCCTGTGTACGGATCATGGATGCGTGGCTGTAGTGCCTGTGTACGGATCATGGATGCGTGGCTGTAGTGCCTGTGTACGGATCATGGATGCGTGGCTGTAGTGCCTGTGTACGGATCATGGATGCGTGGCTGTAGTGCCTGTGTACGGATCATGGATTCGTGGCTGTAGTGCCTGTGTACGGATCATGGATGCGTGGCTGTAGTGCCTGTGTTCGGATCATGGATGCGTGGCTGTAGTGCCTGTGTACGGATCATGGATGCGTGGCTGTAGTGCCTGTGTACGGATCATGGATGCGTGGCTGTAGTGCCTGTGTACGGATCATGGATTCGTGGCTGTAGTGCCTGTGTACGGATCATGGATGCGTGGCTGTAGTGCCTGTGTACGGATCATGGATGCGTGGCTGTAGTTCCTGTGTACGGATTGGCTCGTTTGCGTTCACAGATGTGTCCTGGTTGGCCTCGGACTGTGAGACAGCGTGCGGTCTTTCTTTCCCCGGTCCGTGTGTTTACAGCAGCCGCCGCCTTTAAAATGAGCCCCAGCTGGTCTGTGTCGACAACAGAGCCTGTGGGGCCCTCTCTTGGGGCCCCCTCTCTTGGGCCCTTTGAAGGAACAGTGTCAGAGTTGGTCTGTTTTAAATAGCACTGATCAGTAGGGGGAGCTACACCCTGTGTGTTTTTGATGCAGTGAGAGAAACACGCAGAATCTGTGGTCGGACAGATGGAGTGTGTTAGAGCTCAGGAAAAAAGAAAAAAAGAAAGAAAAAACAAACTGCAGTTGGGCAGCACGGGGGTGGCAGTTGGGCAGCACCGTGGTGGCAGTTGGGCAGCACCGTGGTGCAGTGGGTAGCACTGTTGCCTCACAGCAAGAAGGCCCCTTGTTCAAAGGGGCCTTTCTGTGTGGAGTTTGCATGTTCTCCCCGTGTCTGTGTGGGTTTCCTCCGGGTACTCCGGTCGGCGGTTTGCTCCCACAGTCCAAAGACATGCACACGTGCAGGTTCGGCTAACTGGAGACTCTAAACTGCCCATAGGTATAAGTGCATCGAGCGCATTGTGAGTGAGTGAATGGTGTGTGTGTGCCCTGCGATTGCCGACCAGTCCTGGGTGTATTCCTGTCTCTCGCCCAATGCATGCTGGGATAGGCTCCAGGGTGTTTTCCTGCCTCATGCCCAATGCATGCTGGGATAGGCCACGACCCTGACCAGGAATAAGCGGGTTAGATGATGATTTACTTATCTGTAATGGATGGATGGACAACTGCAGTTACACCTCAGGAGCAAGGAAGAGTACCGTTTAACAGTCCTGTTTATCTAAACGTTCCCCCGCTCTTAGACGTGTTCACTTGTGTTTAAATCTGTACAGTGAATAAGATGTGCGTCTGGGCGAGGGCGGCAGTGTAGTATAATGGTTAAGGAACTGGCCTTGTAACTGAAAGGTTGCAGGTTCGATTCACAGGTAGGACACTGCCGTTGTACCCTTGAGCAAGGTACTTAACCTGAATCGCCTCAGTATATATCCAGCTGTATAAATGGATAATATATGTAAAAGAAATGCTAAAAAGTTGTGGAAGTCGCTCTGGATAAGAGCGTCTGCTAAATGCCTGTAATGTAATGTAATGTAATTTCTCTGTCACTGATTTGGATGTTATTAGTTCCATCTGGCCTGAGTTAATCAATATTGATTGAGCGGTTTACTTGACTAATGATATGGATTTAATGTGCTTTGAGTGTGTTATAATTACTTTATGGGAGACATTGATAGGTGTGTTTGTGTTGGCGATGTGTAAGGTGTTTCTCAATAAATTTTTGTTCCTACTGTTCAATTTATTTATTGCGGTATAGGCTGGAGCGGCAATCAAAATTTTAACTAAACTTTAAGGCCAACTTCAACCAAAAATCAATGCTTTTCAATGCAGTTTTGCGTGTGCTTGAAGGTTTTGCACATGCTAAAGGTCTAAGTAAGTCGAGCCCAGAATGTGCAACAAGAGAACAGAACTGCCCCAGCTCACTAAAACTACAATATCCCATGATGCACTTCTTTCCCCATTGCTCACAATAATGCAAACACAATGCATGGCAGTCTTGGAAAATGAGTTCTGTCGGAACATCAGATGCGTGATGCTTTCCCTCTCTCCACAGGTCTCTGATCTACCAGAAACGCTGGGTGAAGCTGGACGCAGACTACCTGAGATACTTTGACAGCGAGAAGGTGTGTGTGTTTCATCCTGATTAAATTTATTTCTCACAGAAAAAAAACACTTACAAAAACCCTTATTGAGTTTACTCTGCCATGCAGACCTTTAGACCTTTATTTGAGTTTACAGCATTCAGACAGTATGTTTCACCTGGGCTAGTCAACCCTGTTCTTAAAATCACGGTCCTCGTGGGCCGAGACCTGCTGGTTGTCCACCCTCCCTTTACCTGGGAGTCAGGTGTGAAGGCAGTCTGGCCAATCGGTAGCACTAATTGTTCAGTTACCTGGGAGAGTTGGATTTGAGGGCCAGATTTGAATACCCCATGGTTTAGAGCCTACAGACAGTATGTTCATCCTGGGCTAATGTTTGAGTTCTGCAGGATATGTACTCAAAGAGGATCATACCAACGGTCGCGGTCACCAGCATCACCAACATTGGCGACCAGAAGTTTGAGGTGGTGACGCACAACAGGACGTTTCTCTTCAGGGCCGAGAGCGATGGTGAGTCTTTGGGGTGCGTGGTTGTGTACGAGAGCGTGCACTTCAATAAATGTCTGTCTTATCAAATGCTTGTAATGCTCAAAATTAAAATCTTAAAATCTTTTTTTTTTTTTTTCTCAAGTAAAGTTAGCTTTTTTTAAGTTACTTCTTTTTAAGAGACATCTTACCGCACTGGCAAATCTTGAAATGAGTAAAACTATCTCACCCCATTGCCAATCTTTTTGTCTTATTTAGCAAAAAAGTAACAGGAAGATTTTATGTGTAAATATAAGACTAAAATGCTTGTTAAGATCAACAGTTTTTTTTTTGGTTTTTGCAGTGTGTGTGCGCACGACTCTTTTTGCATAATGATACAGTGACCTGTTCCTCTTCACAGTGTGGATATGTCACTGGCTTCTACTTGGAGCGTTGGGTTCACTCATAGAGCTCGTGTGCTTGCAGAGAATCACAGGGCATATTGTGTAACTTCGGCTTTCACAAAGTAAAAAGGCACAGAATTTTAATTCTGAACATTAGAGGAAGTTGTGCAACACGGTGTTTTTATATAGATTGGTGGTCTGCGGCCGTTTCTGTGTGTCGCATTATTTGAGAAGCAATACAGCAACTTCGCAAGTAAAAGAAGACATTCTCCTGTAGACATTATGCAGCGTAAGGACTGGTGTGGGCCAGAGGGTTGGGGAGGGATGCGGAGGTTCAGTGTGCGAGAATCTGATTGGGTAATTTACATAGCATGTACAGTGCCCTCCACAATTATTGGCACCTCTGGTAAAGAGGATTTTGTTAAAAAAATAGAATTTTTTGATGAGGGATTTTTTTTTCTCTGAATAAATTTACTTCCATTAAAGGTTGAAGATTAAGTGTGAGATTAAGCTAATTCACCAAACGTTTAATTTTTTATAACTCTTTTTACTCATCTTTTCCAGGGGTGCCAATAATTGTGGGGGGCACTGTAGCATGTTAGGCTGACTTTTACAGTTTCAGCCCGCTAACATAACCATGGTTAGGAGATGTCCCCTGAATCACCTACATTGAGCCTTCTGCTAATTGTACCTCTCACCGTTGTGTGTGTGTGTGCGCGTGTGTGCGTGTGTGTGTGTGTGTGTGTGTGTTTCAGCGGAGAGGAATGAGTGGGTGTCGGTCCTCCAGAAGGCGACGGGAGTGCAGCGGGCCAGTAAGGACCTCGGCGTTGTCCCCAGCTCCTCCACGGTGGAGAGGCAGGGGTACCTGGAGCTACGTGGCTTGCGCCCCAAACTCTACGTGGTCGTTTGCGGAGACAAGGTCTACCTGTACAAGAACACGGAGGTCAGCGGCCGCCACGTATAAGCTTGTTTCGCGGTAGTCCTCCCCTCTGCGACAGCCCCGAATGCTCTCTCGAACAGCATGAAGTATTAACCATAGATATAGAACCATATGGTTCTATATCTATATCTATGGTATTAACATCAGTTTTTACAAATGAGTGTGAACCACTGACTTTCACTTATGACTTACGGCAGTGATTTTCAACCACTGTGCCGCGGCACACTAGTGTGCCGTGAGAGATCGTCAGGTGTGCCGTGGGAAATTATCCAACTTCACTTAATTAGTAACACTTTTGGTTGGTGGTGTGACTCAGGATTTTCTTTTTATGTAAAAAATGTGCCTTAGCTCAAAAAAGGTTGAAAAACACTGACTTACGGAACCGTTACCATGGTGAGAGTCTTGTACAGAACAACTGATTTGTTGAAACGCACAGGCTAATGGAAGAATTTATGACTGGAGTCACAGAAGTCGGGAGGAAAATATCTGTTTCTTTTTGAAGAAACGCATCGGGGAGTGTTGTTATAGCCACTCCCTCCCTGTGCGAGGGACTGTGAGGAATTCTGCAGCTGTGACCACCGAGTGGGAGAGTAAGAGAGTGTGTGTGTGTGTGTGTGTGTCTATATGCGTGTGTGTATGTGTGTCTATATGCATGTGTGTGTGTGTGTATGTGTGTATGCCATTGTGTGTGTATGTATGTCTATGTGCATGTAGCTACAGGTGGTCAGGCACAGAGCAGAACTGTCTCTCAGATCCTGGTTCCCATGTGTTTCTGAGCAGTTTTTCATATCAGCCCTGAGAATGAACCTGAATCTCCCCCCTCTGCCTCACCACAACTCTCCATTACGGCTGCTGTTTTTAATAGGGCTTCTCTGGCCCTACATTAGAGCTGCTGTTTTTAATAGGGCTTCTCTGGCCCTACATTAGAGCTGCTGTTTTTAATAGGGCTTCTCTGGCCCTATATTCAAACTGCTGTTTTTAATAGGGCTTTTCTGGCCCTACATTAGAGCTGCTGTTTTTAATAGGGCTTCTCTGGCCCTACATTCGAGCTGCTGTTTTTAATAGGGCTTCTCTGGCCCTACATTAGAGCTGCTGTTTTTAATAGGGCCTCTTCATGACCCTACATTAGAGCTGCTGTTTTTAATAGGGCTTCTCTGGCCCTGCATTCGAGCTGCTGTTTTTAATAGGGCTTCTCTGGCCCTACATTAGAGCTGCTGTTTTTAATAGGGCCTCTTCATGACCCTACATTAGAGCTGCTGTTTTTAATAGGGCTTCTCTGGCCCTGCATTCGAGCTGCTGTTTTTAATAGGGCTTCTCTGGCCCTACATTAGAGCTGCTGTTTTTAATAGGGCTTCTCTGTCCCTACATTATAGCTGCTGTTTTTAATAGGGCCTCTTCATGGCCCTACATTAGAGCTGCTGTTTTTAATAGGGCTTTTCTGGCCCTACATTAGAGCTGCTGTTTTTAATGGGGCTTCTCTGCCCCTACATTCAAGCTGCTGTTTTTTAATAGGGCTTCTCTGGCCCTACATTATAGCTGCTGTTTTTAATAGGGCCTCTTCATGGCCCTACATTAGAGCTGCTGTTTTTAATAGGGCTTTTCTGGCCCTACATTAGAGCTGCTGTTTTTAATGGGGCTTCTCTGCCCCTACATTCAAGCTGCTGTTTTTTAATAGGGCTTCTCTGGCCCTACATTAGAGCTGCTGTTTTTAATAGGGCTTTTCTGGCCCTACATTAGAGCTGCTGTTTTTAATGGGGCTTCTCTGCCCCTACATTAGAGCTGCTGTTTTTAATAGGGCTTCTCTGGCCCTGCATTCGAGCTGCTGTTTTTAATAGGGCTTCATGGCCCTACATTAGAGCTGCTGTTTTTGTTTTTGTTTTTTGCAGTGTGTGTGCGCACGACTCTTTTTGCATAATGATACAGTGACCTGTTCCTCTTCACAGTGTGGATATGTCACTGGCTTCTACTTGGAGCGTTGGGTTCACTCATAGAGCTCGTGTGCTTGCAGAGAATCACAGGGCATATTGTGTAACTTCGGCTTTCACAAAGTAAAAAGGCACAGAATTTTAATTCTGAACATTCGAGGAAGTTGTGCAACACGGTGTTTTTATATAGATTGGTGGTCTGCGGCCATTTCTGTGTGTCTCATTATTTGAGAAGCAATACAGCAACTTCGCAAGTAAAAGAAGACATTCTCATGCAGCGTAAGGACTGGTGTGGGCCAGAGGGTTGGGGAGGGATGCGGAGGTTCAGTGTGCGAGAATCTGATTGGGTAATTTACATAGCATGTACAGTGCCCTCCACAATTATTGGCACCCCTGGTAAAGAGGATTTTGTTAAAAAAAGAATTATTTCTTGATGAGGGATTTTATTTTCTCAGAATAAATTTACTTAAATTAAAGGTTGGATTTTTCAAATTTTTCCAGTGTGAGCTAATTCACCAAATGTTTAATTTTTTATAACTCTTTTTACTCATCTTTACCAGGGGTGCCAATAATTGTGGAGGGCAATGTAGCATGTTAGGTTGACTTTTTCGGTTTCAGCCCACTAACATAACCATGGCTAGGAGATGTCCCCTGAATCACCTACATTGAGCCTTCTGCTATTTGTACCTCTCACCGTTGTGTGTGTGTGTGTGTGTGTGTGTGTGTGTGTTTCAGCGGAGTGGAATGAATGGGTGTCGGTCCTCCAGAAGGCGACGGGAGCTGGCCCTACATTAGAGCTGCTGTTTTTAATAGGGCTTCTCTGGCTCTACATTAGAGCTGCTGTTTTTAATAGGGCTTCTCTGGCTCTACATTAGAGCTGCTGTTTTTAATAGGGCTTCTCTGGCTCTACATTAGAGCTGCTGTTTTTAATAGGGCTTCTCTGGCTCTACATTAGAGCTGCTGCTTTTAATAGGGCCTCTTCATGACCATGCATTAGAGCTGCTGTTTTTAATAGGGCTTCTCTGGCTCTACATTAGAGCTGCTGTTTTTAATAGGGCCTCTTCACGACCATGCATTAGAGCTGCTGTTTTTAATAGGGCTTCTTTCACGGTTCTGACAGATTGAGTTGCAGAGGTATTTGTGAAATGTGTGTTTTTACTTAGCGCCCCACAGCTGAACCGTAGGTGTGACATGGTCCCTCTCACTTTTGTGAGACCCTCATAGTGGGGGTAGAAGGGGCGCCCAGGGCTGGGGCTATACTCCTCCAGGAGTTATTTTTTATGAACCAACACATTTTCCGAATGGAAGGGTACACTTTATATAGTAGTCAAATAAGATACAGTAACGTGAGTTTGCCTGTTCTTGCCACTTTAAAGGAAAAAAAAAAAAAAAACTTTCCAGTGTCTACATTTTCGTATAAAAGTTGTTTGTTGATAACAGAATGCAATTGTGGTTCATGTGACATGTACTGATATGTATCTGTTAATCCGATGTAATGTGAGATGTGTGCTCGTCATCTGCTCCTGAAGGCTTCTGCCAAAATAATAGCATAAAATAATGCGCTTTATACAAAAATATCAGATGAGCAGATAAATAAACCACCAGTTTCACTGTGAAAAATAAAATGTTGTTATCACTGTTTATCTTGTATATACTGTGTGATTACCTGTTTCAAACAGTAAGTAATGAACAACAGTAAATGAATAACGGCATGTTTACTGCTTTAAGGGCCAGCATAAATAGATCCGTAAATAGGCCCTTCTTGCTGGTCAGACGTGTGGCTGAACACACGCTTAGAAAAGGCTGGTTTACAATAATAAGCCCTGAAGACATAGCAGAGACCATGAAATGAGGGGCTTCTCATCCATATGAGGGAGTAGTTGTCAGAACCTTTAGACTCTTACCTGAGGATGACGAGAGGTTTGTTTATTTGGTTTGTGGGCCACTGCTGTGGTAGCCAGAAGCTAGGTACCTTTCTCTAACCCTTGTTAGTCAAATCTCGGTCCTCGAGGGGTGAGATCTGCTGGTTTTCCACCCTCTCTTTACGTGGGAGTCCAGTGTGAACACAGTCTGGCTACTCAGTAGCACTAACTGTTCAGGTAATTTACCTGGGAGAAGAGAGAACACCAGAGCTGGGATTAGATTTGAGATTCGAGGGTCAGATATGAGTATGGATGCTCTGAACCTTTATTGCAGATTAGCTTTGTAAAAACCCTGCTGTGTATTTTAGTAGTTTAGTTTAGGGTTGAAGTGTGTGTGAATCCTGTAAGTGATTATGAAACGTAGAGACATTACATTACATTACATTATAGACATTTAGCAGACGCTCTTATCCAGAGCGACGTACATAGTGCATTTTTTTTTTTAAAACAAGAACAAGAAAAAAAACAAAAAAAAGGCAAATAACGATCAAAGTACTAGGGCGCAGTCAGTATTTTTTTTTTTTTTTTTTTTTTTTTGGGGGGGGGGTTAATAAACATAAATAAATACAGGGGGGGGGGGGGGGGGGGGAGAGAGTGTGCAGAGAGGTGAGTGAGAGGGGGTGGGGTCACCACCACAGGGGGGCCAGACAGGCCAGGACAGACACGGACCCTAGTATGAAGAGGGGGGGGGGGGGGGGGGGAGAGACTCGTAATCCCGGACAGTTGTTGATGTTTACGGCTGTTCTGTGATTGGCTCAGAGGCTGAGGGCGCTGCATGTGTTTTTCTGGTGCCAGGAATACAAACTGGGCATCGGCATCACGTCCATCGAGATGAACGTGGGCAACGTGAAAGAAGCAGACAAGAGGACGTTCGACCTCACCACTCCTTACAGAATATTCAGGTGAGTACAACGTACAGCGTACTCTACAGATTAATCAGGTAAGTCTGAGCGGACTACAGCTTGGCGCATAGCCGGGAGAGTTTGACCAGACCACACCCTAAGGACATGCAGATAGGCTTGATTCTCCCACCGCTCACAAGGCAGACTTTCCTTTTCCACATTTTACTGAATGTTCTGGAAGTGGATCAAGCTCACAGCAGAGGTCTGGTGTCACGGCAACAGAACGTACGGTGCGCCCAACTGTCACTCTGAGCTCTGCCCGGCAACAGTGACACAGAATGGGAGGGGTTAACAGTTAGTGACCATAGAGATTGTTGCGATTAATGGTCATTCGGAGGGTCATTGACAAACAGTTCTCATAAAAAGTCCCGGTGTTAAAGAATCACACGACTGAGCAGTCAGCACGTGTGCTGCAACATAACCATTTGATGAAAATATTTTGGCAGCAAATCTCGTTGGCATTTGTTTTACTCACCACATACATAAGATTTCATGGTATCTTGAGTGTTTCTTTATTGTTGCTTTCTCCCCTAAGTCTAATTTTAAGAGCTTTTTATTGCAGTGGATGGAATTCGTTTTTTATTTTTTTGCTCCGTCATCTCGCAAACAACAGGTAGTGTTCTTTTCCAGTAGGCCGTGGAGAGCTGTGAATGTCCTCTGTTAGGGTGGGAAACGCAGACTATCGCATTATTCTGTTTGAGCGCACATTCCCGTAAGGGAGAGAAGTGCTTCTTTTGTCCGGTGGAGTGTGAGTGACCTCAGTCAGTGTGGGCTTAGCTGGACAGGATGTGCGTTTGGCTGCGTGACCCAAAGGGGACAGGAAGGAGCTCTGAGCATGCAAGTCCGTATCGAGCTATTCCGGTTCTGATCCTGACCTGGCTCCGGCCCAGCGGGCGACTCCTCTTCGGTTCTTCTAAAGTGGCTCTCGTTCCGGCTCCCTCAAGTGTTTACAGACTGGGCTGGGAGAGGAGGTTTTTGGGAGATTTGTCGAACCCGTTTGTTGAATTGCCTGTTTTTCCCTCTTTCTCGACGCGTGTGGTAATGAAGCCCTTCCTGGCCGGGTGAAGCAAATTGTGTCCCATCACAGTTTATTCTCTTGGGCATTGTCCATTAATGATATGGCTGAGACTTGCCAAATCTGACCTGTAGTGCTCTGTTTGCAATCTTGGACGTTTTTACAAACCTGGCCTCTCCAGAGTCTCTTTGAATTTTGTTTTAAGCGCGTGTGCCTCTTTCTCTCTCCACGACGGCAGCTAAAATTACATTTTTAGTCTGGATAAGCATCACAGTGCTTCTGCCATAAAACTGAATGTCAGCTTTAATACTGCTGTGCAGTGGGGGGCAAAAGGTACATTTTTATACTGTACCATGGTTTATGTCCTGTGTTGCTCTTTAAGTGAGCGAGTTGAACTGTCAGTACTGTACATGACTTCTCCTCCCCCAGAAAAATTATGTAATAATATAATAATTTTTATTATGTAATATGCCAGCGCTTGAGAGAGTTAAGTGAAACAGGCAGATCTGTTCACATTTTGGGAAATCCATGTTCCTCATTTTGATGGATTTATGTGGGAAGTGCAGCTCATTTGATAGAAGATGATAGAAGTGCAGCTCATTTGATAGAAGATGATGACAGTTTAAGGCACTTCCTGCCTTGTTCTCGAGCCAGCCTGGTTTGACCACGGTCAGTACCTAATGGCCAAATTCATCTGCTCAACTTGTATCTTGTCATTAGTTTTCTGCTGCATTTTTAATAGGTTTTACTTCAGTCCAGGTGGACTATCTGCTTTTCGTTGTCCAGTGGTATTTTTTATCTACTTTTTACTTTTTCATTTTCGTGTGTGCCATTGAGTGTTAAAGCGATTGAGAAGACTTATTTTTTATTATCTAATCACATTGACCTAATTCTGTTCTACAAGTATTGTTGGGTGTCATATTTTCATGTCTATCCTTGTATTGTCATGTTTTTCTCTTTGCCTCCCCATAGTGTAGCAGTTGTGTCTCCATCGCTCTCCTCTCACTCTCTCTGGAGGTGTCTTTCTCTGTGTACTATGATAACGGAGGTGTCTCTCTCTGTGTTTGAGGGACTCTTTATCTCTCTCTGCTATAATAATGGAGGTGTCTCTAGCTGTGTCCAAAATCGCTCCCTATTCACTATATAGTGTACTATTTAGGGTATCGGCCATTTTGTAGGGTGTCCGAATTCAAAATGTCAAATTTGACACCCTAAATATTTCACTCAATTTCCCCCACAATGCACCACAAAATGGAGGGTACAAACGATGTACACTACATCACCAGAGACTTTTTTTTTTATCAAGATGGCGACGGCTGAGCTTGCGCTGGTTCACAAATGTAAATATAAATGCAAGTTTCATCTTGTATGTTAAATATCATTAAAAAAACGTCTCCGACGTAAAAAAAAAGAAGCCGTTACTCACCCATAGCCTACAGAGCGCTGTCTATAAGTCCTTAATTCCAACTGGCAAAAACATTAAAAGTATTGATATCAAAATGTGGCCAAGTTACAACTAACAATATTGCATATCTTAGCTCACACTAAACACACTAGTTGTATTCTAATGCAATGCTATCCAAACTTTCCTAAATTATTTAATGCAACTTGGCCCTGTGTTTTTTCATACAATGCATATTTCCCAGGAACCTTAGCCAGAAAGAAAACAATAGATACTACTAAGAAAGTAGCCAACCAGAGATTATTCTTCTTGTTATTATAATTAAAAGTATTTGCAGTAAGCTACATTGTCTGCAGAGTAGTGTAGACTAGAGGCATGTTCGGAAGCTATTGTAAGTTTTTAAAGTGACTAACCATGACACAGATATGTTTGGGGAATTAGCGGTTTATAAATCCAATCTCTTCAAGTATTATAGCTTATAGTAGGCTATCATCAATTCATAATGTTTTATTGTAGATTTTTAATTGTCAGAGTAGTTAATTTTGTGGTGACATTGTGTTATGTGTGAAAAGGATAAACTGAACAGAGCTGAAAAGAAGAAATGAATAAAGACATAATAAAGAAATGTTGGCGAGGCGAGTGTTGAAGGTTCGGTTTCCACAGTGAGTGAAACATGACCGCAAGAGCACAGCAGGCTCCACACAGACACATTTTTTGTCTGCATTTGTGTGAGATGAACACATGTAGCCAATGGCACAGTTATTTATAGAATTATTTTTTTTACATTAATGCAACAATGCAATGTTAACCAGATGATATTCTGCGTTAAAACGTTTTTCTTTGCTTGACAAATGGCCATGGGATACCTGTTTTCATAATGTAGCTAGCCTGCATTCTGCCGTGGTGTCCAGTGACTGAATTGTTTCACGTGATATAGGCTATAGACCATTTGTCAGTGTCTGTCTGAATTTTACCATTTTGCTGAAGTACAAGTGAAACATTGAACAGTTAATATTGGAAACGTTTTTTGCCTTTGCAATAAAAAATGTTTGTTAATGTGGAAATAATAACAGTGTAATAAATTAAAAGTATTTAACAGTTGCACATAGTTTTTGTCGAAAATAAACTTGTGCCCTGTTAGGCTCGAACCCCCAATCCACTGTGTGAAAGACAGCAACTGTAACCAGTAGGCCACAGTAGCTTCATGGAATACACAAAGCCATATAGCAGTTTTGTCTGTGATTCTGTGATGTGTCGACATTAGTTTGAAGCGTTTTTATTGGGCAATAAGCTTGGGAGAGCAGGTATGTGATGTTGTTATCCAATGGGGAGAATTATTGTTTGAGGGTACGGAGGCAGGCAGGTAGTAAGGGTTTCTGGGTAGGCAGGAAGAATGGGAAGAATGGGAAGAAGGAGAAGAAGAAGGAGAAGAAGGAGAAGAAGAAGAAGGAGAAGGAGGAGAAGAAGAACGGCAAAATAACACAAGTTTGGGGCTTTATTGTGTGGATGTGTGAATTACCAAAGTTTGGGGCTTTATTGTGTGGATGTGTGAAGTTGTATCTGAATGCTGTGTGGTTACATGAGGTCAGAACATCCAGAAGTTAATGTTTTTAAGGGCTGAGAGTCTGTGGTCATTGTGGTTACCTCTGTAGGAAACCCTGAAAAGTGCCAAACTCTCTGTGCTGTATAGGTATGGGGCATGCCCCACCAAGCTGTAACTTGGCGGATGGCATACCTGCCATCCCAATCAGTTTAGTCGGCTTTATAACCAAAATATAAATAGACGCCGTAGATGAAATATATTACAAAGTGTAAACAATTATACTATGTTTCATGGAAAATGCAACTTAATTAGCTACTTATTACCTTGTTAAAAATCATTTAAAAAAAGAAACCGTTTCTTGCATGCTTTCTCACCAAGCCGGTGACTGCTGTCACGCAAGCATCGCACGTTGCTAAGTAACCTCCTCAGAAACGGTAGTGTCTGAAATCGTCTTCTCTTTTCACCAGTGAATCCCTATCGAGTGCTCTATGTAGATTTTCCTAAGTAATGAATAGGGAGGGAGTGAATGAGTGAGCCATTCCGAACACAGCCTCTGCCTGTGTTTGAGGGACTCTTTATCTCTCTCTGTGCTGTGATAACGGAGGTATCTGTGCCTATGCCTGTGTTTGAGGGACTCCTTATCTCCGTTCACGCAGCTTTGTTGCCGAGTCGGACCAGCAGAAGGAGGAGTGGGTGGAGGCGATGAGGAACTCTATCGGGGAGGCCCTGTCCAACTATGAGGTGGCTAAGAAAATTTGGTCTGAGGAGTCCAATGAGTTCTGTTCTGACTGTGGCACCGCCAAACCAGAGTGGGCCGCCATTAACCTGTGTGTGGTGTTCTGCAAGCGCTGTGCAGGTGAGGGAGCTTGACCCAGAGCTTCAACAAAATGGTTACATTACATGACATTACATTCACTCGAGACGTGCAATAGGTAGTTATACATTTATATGCATATACTCTGCACAAGTTATACAGAAAACACCGTAACCTTGGCAACCACAGGGAACCTTGTAACCATAGTTTCCAGAAATAACCCTATAACCTATAACTTCCTTAGGGGACCCTGAAACCTTACTGTATATGCCACTGGGACCCCTGTAACCTTAGCTACCATAGGAAAGCTATCATTCTTGGCTTCCCCATGGAACCCTGTAACCTTAGCTTCCGCATGGAACCCTGTAACCTTAGCGACCACGGGGAACCCTGTAAGGTAAATTTGCTTACCACTGGGAATCCTGAGAGTTTCGAGTTTGAGCCAATAAACATAACTGTATAACTGTATAATTTTTTTGTGGGTGAAGCTCACATGTTCATCAGCGGAGATACTTTGCTGCAGTTTGATTAAAAGGATGGAATAGTTTCTGATGGAAAGTAAAATACTTTAGTGCTGTTTTCGGTCCAGTCCAGTTTATTTTCTATCCCATGTCTTCTTCCAGGGGAGCATCGCGGTCTTGGACCCAGCATCTCCAAAGTTCGGAGTCTGAAAATGGACAAGAAAGTATGGACGGATGAGCTCATTGAGGTAGGCGGGACAAATGTTTGCGCAGGTTAGCATTCCTTCACTTTACGTTTTGGCTCTACGCAGGAGAACAAGGTTAACAATAAAATATATGCACACCGTTTTCAGTACAGTCGTGTAAAGGCTCTACCTCAATATCAACAATATTTACTGGGATCAAGAAGGCAGGTATCTGCTCACTTCACTTCAGTTTCTCTCTGTTTGCTGTAGACATTTTCACACGGGTGAAAAAACGAATTCCTACTGCTTTTTGAATATCTTTGGGAGACAGCTTGTTAACTAATAGTTAATCAACTAGTTCAACTAGATGTATGATTTCTATATTTTTCTCTCATGGCTTATCCCTGTTTCTCAGGTGTTCCTGTTGCTAGGAAACGAGCGAGCGAACCTCTTCTGGGCGGCGAACGTTCCGCCAAGCGAGGCCTTGTCTCCGTCCAGCTGCAGCGAGGAGCGCCGGCGATTTATCACCGCGAAGTACCGCGAGGGAAAGTACCGGCGCTACCACCAGCTCTTTGGCAACCAACAGGAGCTTGACAATGTAAGACTTCTGCCAAAACGAAATGCCTTGGTACTTCATAGGGCCCTCAAGTGTCTCACGTCAGGCGAGACTCACAGTACACTGAGGTTGAAGGCAACCTCATGTGCACATGCCCAGCTCATTTTAAAGCGACCGCGCTGGCTTTTCCACCGCTTATACAGAGAAATCTGTATATTTTTAAATGGAACTGAGGTGAAATTGTTTTAGTTTTTAAATGGGATTGTGTTGTGCCAAAAGAAAATGGCAAAACATAACTGTAGTGAGCCAATGAACCTGCTTGGCCTTTCACAAAAATGTTATGAATCCGAAACAGTTTGACATGGGATGGGGTAACTTGACATCGACAGCTGCACAAGACTCCCCCGCTGCAGAATTGGCTCAATAAAAACACATGGTGGAACTATGGATTTCCAAATATTTCCAAAAATTCACTTACCATTACTGTTGCTTTGCTAAAATGTGAAACTTACCGCAGTGACTAATTGCTTCAGTGGGAGCATACATGTTTATCATAGCATACGTGCACAATGTGTTGTTGCCGTCTTGACGTACTGCGTTTCTTCTTTAACCAATTGACATATCTGAGAAAAATTTGGTATGTATAATCTTCACAGGATTTTTTTCCAAAATCTATTAAAATAAAATTTGTAGGCCACACAATATGGCCGCCGCAAGCCAATCAAAATGCAGCATTGCTCTGAATTATAACAACCTCATAACGGTTCAAAGCACGGCAGTACTGTGGCTGATGTAGACCAGCTGTATATTCATTGGCTTTATTTTGGGTTAAGAGTCTTTGTCCCCAGCCATTGCCATTCGCTGCTGTTTTTAATCTTTGTAAGCTGCCAATCCTAAATCAAATTACCAAGGCCAGTTGTGGGATTGCTGGACTAATGAGCAAACAAGACCGTTTGTTTGGGGTCTACATAACTGGAAATAATGCTATCAGTTGGTTGAACAAAAGATAACTTGTAAAACCTTCTAGAGGAAAGTGCACCTTTAACCATTAGATTCCAGGTGAGGTGTTTGTTTGATTTGATGCCCGTGCGCGCATGTTTGATGTGAATTGACTCCAGCTCACTCATGTCTTTGTTGAAGTGATTTTTTATATTCGAAATCATGGGCCAGAGTCCCATTTTGGAAAAGCACTGGGACTTCTCGAGTGTATAATTAAGTTTCTGACTATAGTCTCTGGGCGTTAGTCTTTTCCCAGGCTTATTGCCCCAAGTGAACAGTGAGGAGGATTATGGGAGCAAAAAGAAGCGACCATGTGGCAGGAAGAGCGATTGACATAGAATGTGGTCATGATGCCATGATGTCATTGAATGTATGTTATGATATAAATGTGTCGGACTCGGGAAGTTTCTGAAACACTGATCTGATCTTAACCAGATCTGATAATGAGATCTGGTTAAAAAAGATTTCTGTGTATTAGGAATATAATACGACTATACCCCATTACAGTTTGCACCAATCACAGGCGAACTATTGTGGGATTTTTGGCCATATCCTTAACGGAGCCCCTCCCTGATTCTATAGAACATACAGACACGTGATTGGTCACCTGTAACTATGCTTAACCACTGAGCCAATTAGTGAGTGGGTGGATGCAACTTTGGATAGAGAGGAAAATCTGAGCTTGTGTATGAGGTAAATCTTCTGGTATTAATTGCCATTACATACTATCTCATGATATGATAGTTATGATAACTATCTCAATGATAATTATAAATATGCTAATTACAATTAATTATTTAAATTGTAACAGCGATCCATGTCTGAGATCTGGTGTGATTTTGTGGCTCCTAGTACTTTCATAAAACCAATGCTAATATAGCCAGCGCCATAGTGGAAGGTGTACTCCAGCTGGCTACACTGCAAAAGCCAAAAAATAAGTCAATCTTAACAAACATTTTAGTCTAATATTTAGACTTAAAATCTTATTTCTATTACTTTTTTGATAAATAAGACCGAAATATTGTCAATGGGGTAAGATAGTTTCACTAATTTCAATTCTACTTGAAAATAGTATTTTTATTCTCATTACAAGACTAAAACACTTTTTTGCAGTGTGTGTGAATAATATTTTTGCTCGGAACCAAAATGACAAGTCTTGGTTAATCCCTCAAAAAGGTAATGAAAGTGTACGAGACGTTTATAAAGACCTCACAGATGGGCAGAGGTTTAGTGAATGTGACTCACTGTGGTTTAATGAGGCCGGCTCTGCTCCATTGCCCTCTCTGCTAGAGGGTTTTATTGTGTGTTGACATGGTTGATGAAGTTTCTGGGGAGAGCAGATTGCCTGGAAGGAAAAACACAGGCAGGCTAAGAGTGGGGTAAGAACGCCCTGTAAACCTGGCCTTGTTGTGGGGCTTTTGTCTCTGAGATGACTGTGTTCCTCACTGCCTGGGCTGGTATTAAGATGGGGCACCGCTCTCCCAGAAGGATCCTTACACAGTGGTTGTAATGGAGATCATTCCACCTCTTAAATATATTTACCGTCTCATTTAAACATTGACTTGTCTCTCCAGATTTAGAAAAGCCGTTTCTATTTTTAATCTTCTGAGTTCAGCAGAGAAGGGAGTCTGGCGTTTTGTGTGAAAGTTCTTTGCCGTTTCACGTCAGTGAATAGAAGAGACCTTTTACATATGCTGACATATTTCTTAAGTTTTGTTTTTACACGACTCTGAGTGGTGTCTGATTAGAATTTTGGGGAACATTAGTTGAATACGGAAACAACATTGTGTGTCTCAAGCGCAGTAAACCGGTAACATTTAACCAAAGTGAAACCAGATGATATATCAGAATATCATTATCAACACATCAGCAACCACTGATTTGTCAGTGGGAAATGGGCTAAAAGATGGCATGCCGTTTACCAGTTCAAACTGACGTCCCTAAACACAAGCGTGCTCAAAACAGTATTTTTGGAACTGAATTGTAGACTCTGGTGTCTAAAAAAGGGAGATTCCACACTCGTTTCATTCAGGTACACTGAGCCGATGATGATTGGGGTCATATGGTTTGGGGAGAGCTTGCGCTTTCGATTCTCACCGTCATCGTGATGCAGTTGTGTGACCTGTAGGGGTGACCGTGCTTCCTGTTTGGGGGACTCATCTTTGACGATGAGCAGAGGGGCAGGGGTCACGCTCGCCTAGTCTCTGCTCTCATTGGTTCTCTCGTTTTGATGCTCCCGCTACTCTTGCTTCATCTGCCGTGCATCCTCTTTGGCACCTGCCGTCTTGTGTCACCAGGTTTGTGGTTTGAGTGGTTAAGCGACTGCTAGAGGAACCCCCTCAACATGAGCACTTCCTCCCCACAGCTCCCCCCCTCATACAGTGGCAGGAAGAAGCGGTAGTTTGAGCTGCTGCTGTAAAGTTAACGGTAGGCCTCTGTTTTTATTTTCTAGCATGTGGCAGCATAGATGACCTCCTCTTTTGCTTGTCTGAGGCACATCCTTTATGATACAGTGGTGAGGGCAACAGACGGAAGCAAAAAAATAAAAATAATGTTTCCTGGTACAGTTTAGCGGTTTTTGGTGACAAACAGTGGGCACAGGGGGAGACGGCTGATGAATGGCCCAGTGTTGCAGACCTGAAAGCTGGGTGCAATCCAGCTCTCATTACCCTCCTAACCCAGTTTCTGCCTACGCTGGAACAATGTCAGAAGCGTACAACAACAGAATTTATGTCCAAATGTGTATGCTGGCTTTTTTAAAAACCCCACCACCCTCGGTATTGCGCCTCTCTTCACGGTCAGTTCGCCTGTTAGCCGTTTGCTTTGCAGACGAGCGACTTGCGTCCATATAGAAGAGCTCTTATGAGATCAGCCAGAGAAGATGTTCACTCTTCTTAACTGCTGTGGTTTCATGTCCCTTTTGGGATTTGAAACTCTCCCTGTGGTGACGGGTAACATGGCTCCACATCTAGGGTGGGTAGATTTGCCCCTCTGGTTGAAGCAGAGGGGGAGCTTTTTGGGATATGGGTATGGGAGAGACTGGCAGTTTGATGGGGTAGGCCACTTCACGAGCAATAAGTAGCAAGGCAGGTTATTGCAGGCGTGTGCTGGCACAGATCCCAACGTCTCTCCATTAGGGTGGTGTTGTTTCGGTTGTTTTTTTGTTTTTTTGTCGGTTGGTATTGAATTTCATAATAAAATGGCGTACAAACGCATTCCAAGCATGTGAGTGTGAGCTGGCGCTAAGCTCAGCTGAGAGTCAAAGGCCACCTGCAGGCGAGCCCTGCTAATGAAACCGAAAATTCATTACAATCTGTTCATCAAAACTGGGGGCGCTCGGACTGCACAGCCGCCAAAACTCTGGGGGAATCAATGGCGCTATTCATCTGAGGGTTCCGCATGCTGATGTTTTCTTCTTTTATGAATTTTTTTTCTGTGAATGATTTATTTTTTTTTGCCTGGGTTATTGCGCCGTCGTTTTAGTCTGTCTCAAAACGTGTCGTGAATCTCCAATCGCGACTTGAGATGACTTGTTTCCCCTTTTGATGACTCAGAAAGTTCCTCACCACCACCACCAAGGCCAGAGTACAAATAGAGGAATTTATGTAACGAAAAACGCAAGCGAGAAAGAAGTTTAAAAAAAAAAAAAAAGAATAAAATAAAAAATAACAAATCAGAAGGAGTGGACTGCTTCTTTAATGAAAAAAAAACACACAGTCCAGAGGATATATCATCAACTTGTCCTGGACTAAATGCAGGCTTTGTTCTCCAGCTTTGGCCCCCTGCTCATCCGCCAACTCTCTGCCACCCCCCCCCTTTCCGAATCACTGCTCCACTCCGGCTCGCTCCTGGGAGATCTCCCTCTGCAGTGGCCGGGAAGGGCTTGGCTCTTTCAGCAGTGCTGGTTAAGTGCCTCTCCGAGCGGCCAGGGTCTTGGGGCGGCAAGAAATGTGACACCCTGGCGGGGAGCGTCGCTCTCCAGACCCGACCGCACGCTGGTTTGTTTATCCAACTGCGGAGTGGCTCCGCCCCCTCCCTCCCTCTGTGACATCACCGGGCCGGCCCCGCTGCAGGAATGCGATCCCGAGCCCTCCCTCCCCCTGCTCCCTCCCCCATTGTTTGGGTTTGGCCAAGTGGGGCTGGGGAAAAAAAAAACCTCTCATTCCGTGGCCGAGGGTTTCAGGGGCTGCTACTACGCTGCTGCTGCTGCTCTGGTTTTGGGTCCTGCTCTGGAGTGCGTGTGCGCGCGGTCCTCTTCTGCTCTTCCCTGTCTCTGAGGAGCCTTCACCATCACACAGGCACTGCTCATGGGTGAGTGACTGGTGTGTGTGTGTGTGTGTGTGTGTGTGTGTGTGTGTGTGTGTGTGTGTGTGTGTGTGAATGCCTCTGGGACAGCACTGACACAGAAGGCATAACCTTCTCCCTCGTCGTCGTCGTCGTCGGCTGGGCCGTAAGTGCCTCCCCGGGTGTGAGAAGTCGCGGCTAACACCGCGGCCTTTGAGGACAAGTGTGTGCGTGGCGCCCCGGCTGGATTTGGACCGGGTCCAGGAGGTGGTCCGGTCACACCCACCCAGCTGTGCGCAGCGTGCCTGTTTGAGAGACATGACTGCGGGTGGCTGCGCGTACATCTCGCCAGCTTCAAGTGCTCTTTGTTTAAGGATGGCTGGAACCTTACCTTCTCAATGGGCTGCCTTGTTTGTCACACGCCCTCCCCCCTTTCTCTCTCACATATTCGAATTCTGTTCTAATGCAGGATTTCAGGAACTGGTTGTATATTGGTGTTGTTGCCGGTGTTGGTCTGCTACTAAGCAAAATTCCACATGCCAATTCAAAATGGATCTTGTGTCAACAGAAAGGTTTTGGCTACGCGTTGGTGCTTTACTGTGTTGGAAACCGCAAGCAGAGATCTTCCAAGTGTAACTGTTTTTACAAGACCCAAACCGAGTGCATGGCTTGCATTTGGAACGGGAACCATTTCATGCATGTAGTGCTCCACTTTACCAATAAAGCTTGGCATGCAAGATAATTGATCAGTTTTGGGCATGGCTTGTTGGCTTGCGGTAAAGAAGTTTACGAGTTTGTTTGTGAACAAGGGGAATGTTTTACAATGGCTCATTTTAGTATTTTTTGTATTTTTTTAAAAGGGAGAGTAGGCTCTTTTGCCTGGTTGAGTTGATGCCACTCATTGGGTCTGTAACCGGGGTAGGAGGGATCAATAGTGTCTGTGGGTGATCCTGCAGAGCTGTATTTGGGTCAACTGCTTCTTGGCAAGAAGGGGTTGTTGGCCATAACTTTTGCTCGTGTGGCTTAAGTGAATAGGATTTCTATCTGTGTCAACTTTAGGAGAAGGATCTGGGAGTGATCTTCCATACACGCCCCTGAGGAGGTGTCAACCTGTCCTCTGTAAAGAATTAAGGCGGTCTGACTCTGTGCTCCTTTTACAAGGGGCCGTCCTCCTCGACTGCAAATCAGCGCTCCGCGTTCTGACTGCATGAGCTCATCACGGAACGTATCGATTCGCTTTTCCTGGAGAAACAAGACGGCGTGATCCCCGTTTGAAAAACGAGCGTTAATGCCGCCTGGAGAAAGGGTCACGTTCAAATCCCTTTGGAGAGCTGCAATTATATATTTAAAAGAATCACAGTAATTGAAGCGAGCTCTTTCATCTCTTTGGCTTCTTCTGAATGTCTGTCTTTTTTCGGGGCACACCCTTAAAGAAACAGATTTTGCCTGGAAGTGATGAGTTATTGTGCAAGAGTTCAGGCCGACTCCCAATGTGTGTTGTATTATTTTAGAGTTAGTCATCATATCGGCAGCAGATGTTATGAGCAGGGATTTCGTGTTTTTGAGGAGGGGGGATCTTGGAACGTTTAGCCATGCTCTTCCTGCCTGTAAGGTTCTACAGAAACCAGCCAACTGCTCTGGAACCAGTGGTCTTTGATCCGACAGCTGAATGGCTTTAAATCAAAAATAAAATCAGTTTTTTGGCCTTGATAAAGTTTCACCTGGGAAACGTTGAGGCGTGGAATCGGGAGGGGGGGTGTTGGGGTCATGGAGGTGCATGACCTGAGGCCCTGTCAGGTACTCTACCAGTCAAATGTTTTAGTACACCCGCAATTTTCAAGCAGGGGAAAAAAAATAAAAATGAACACCTTTTATTTTACATAAAAAATCTAAATCTTAGATTCAACAAAATAGCCACCTTTTGTCGTAATAACCGCTGAGCATATTCGTGCCATTTTTTCTACAAGTGCAGTCATATGGCTCTGAAAGTTCACGCCACAACTTTACCACAGATGCGCTGCACTTCTGGGTTGCTTCTCCTTGACCTTTTTGTCCAGTTTGTCCCAAACTAGCTTGATTTTACTTCTCTTGTTGAAAAATGGAAAAAGTTTATTCATCTGCTTATTTAGCAAAATATGGATTTTTATGAACTCCAAAATTTAGGTCACTATCCTATGAAGTAAAAGATTATTTTAAACTTCTAACCATTCATTTTTTACCTTATGCCATTTAAAGTTAAACTTACACAAAATAAAATTGCACTAAACGCAGAGTAGTAAAACACAAGTAAGTAAAGTGTAGTGCACTAAAACGTTTTGACCGGTAGCTTACTTCCCTTTGAATTAAAGGTTTAAACAACTGTGGTGGCAGTGTGACATAATGGGTTTGGAACTGGGCTTGTAACCCAAGGGTTGCAGGTTCTATTTCCAGGTAGGATATTACCAGGACATGAAATTAACTTTTTCACCCACTGGCCAGACTGGCTTGTGGATTCTAAAAACCACCAGCCATTTTCAACATTTTACCAGCCGCATCACCTTTCACAATATAACACCACCTGGTTTGTTACCTGCCAAAGTGGCTGCTGGAGAAGAAAATCTCAGCCACAATCAAGATTTTATTGGCTGGTTGTTAATTTCACAGCCTGGACACTACCATTGTACCCTTGAGCAAGGTACTTAGCCTGAATTGCTTCAGTATACATCCAGCTGTATAAATGGATACTATGTAAAAAATGCTAAATGTCGCTCTGCTAAATGTCGTTAACAGTGTCCATCTCTGGGCAAATTCCTGGCTGTCTGAAAGGGAGTTTCCAGTGAGCTGGGTGCTGAAGGAAGCCAGGACACATATTTAATAGAGGATAACAAGAGT
This sequence comes from Ilyophis sp. 1 JC-2022, assembly GCA_022702515.1. Lineage (NCBI taxonomy): Eukaryota > Metazoa > Chordata > Actinopteri > Anguilliformes > Synaphobranchidae > Ilyophis > Ilyophis sp. 1 JC-2022. The sequence continues at coordinate 122,048,202 of CM040402.1, forward strand.
TCTGAATCTGATTGGAGCGTTTAAACACCGCCTTTGTCCATGTTTGCGGAACTATGTTCTTATTAAATCAGCTGACTAATAAGTTGAATTGGAACCGGCGGAGAGGAAGGAGAACTGAACTTTAATTTTAATGATGAGCTTGACTTTGATTGAACTGTCCTGAGCTTATGGGGACGCAGTATGTAGTGTGAGAAAGAGCGGCATGCCCCATGCGTTGCATGCACAACGTTAAGTGAATGAAACCTGTGGTTCAGACGCGCAAGCACACACAAACACATACACACACACACATACACACATACACACAAACACACACACAAACACACACACGCACGCACGCACACACAAACACAAAAACACACACACACAAACACACATACACACCAATGCGGCCACACACACACGCACACGCACACACACACGCGGCCACACGCACACGCACACACACACACACACACACACACACACATGGCTCTACAGTTATTACATTAGTTGTGAGGACTCCGCTGATGGAGCACATTAATTTGGCCTCATTCGTCCATTTCAGCAATTCAGTTTCATTATTCTGAGCACAAACAGAGACGTTCCTTTGGCAAGGTCAGGCTCTCTCTGGAAAAGCATGTATGGATTCAGCTACATTTGTGTGTGTGTGTGTGTGTGTGTGTGTGTGTGTGTGTGTGTGTGTGTGTGTGTGTGTGTGTGTGTGTGTGTGTGTGTGTGTGTGCATGTGCTTTGTAGTAACTAAATTAGTTTAGAAAGAAGAGGACTTCTGCAAGGTTATATGACAACAGTATGAGAGATTAGACGGTTGTAACATAGTGATTAACGGTTGAGACAGTTGCAGACAGTGTGATTTTAGTATTACCTAACAGTTGTTCTCACAGACGTAAATTGGACATTAACAGCATGGAACTGAGCAAACCGAAGCTATTACTGCAACAGCGCTATTGCCACACAGAAGAGGCATGTGTCTGTTTCAAAGGGGTGGCGTTAAACCAGTGGATGTCACGTGTGTGTGCTGTGGTCACGTGTGCGTTCCTGCATTTTCCTCACCAAGCAGGCTTAAAGAGAGCTTCATTATTGTATCACACAGTGTTTTTGGGAAGTACATGCGTGTAAATGCATCCTTCCTGCATCTGTGGTTGAGAGACTTTTTCTGAAACGTTGTGTAAGGTCCTGAGCCAAGTCCAGTCCTCTCTTCGTGGTGTTAACAGTTGCTCAATTTTGACAATATGATGAATATTGCAACAAGGGCACAGTGTTTCCTCTAGGTTTGGAGATCGTCTGTGGTGGCATGATGTGTTGTGTATAGGACTGTGCCCTACGTTCTATGCCAACCCTGCCCGTGTTCCGTCGTGGCCTGAAAACACACCTTTTCAGACTCCACCTGGACTGATACACTTATCTAAGACCTCTCATGGTACTTGTTTCTTGTTTAACGGTGTGCTGAAGTTTATAATAGTATTGTAGTAGAGCTGATTTACCCAGTTTACTGTGAACTGCAATCAATGTCCATTACTAGGGATAGCTGCTACTTTATGGGAAGGACGTGCTTTGTCTTATCTGTTCTGTAGTTACTTCGATGACATTTCTGTATGAACTTTTACTGTATGTCGCTTTGGATAAAAGCATCTGCTAAATGACTGTAATGTAATGTAATGTATAGCTTATAGGCAGTTTGGGTCATAGAAGCCATTGCACTTTTGTTTAAATTGCGGTCATGGGCCGTGAAGGTGGTGGGAGAGATTGCGATCGTGAACGGGGGTTTGGAGAATGCGATCGCGGACCATGGAGGGAGAGATGGCCTTATCTCATTAGAGATAAAGAAAAAGGATTTCCGCAGATTTCTGGGGTCGTTCATCTGTGATGACTGTGTGTCTCCAAACAGGCCTCTCCTAAAAATATCCCGTTATTGACAAACTTTTTATTTTGTGGCGGCTGTGCCAATACTGTGGCGTTGAATCAATGTAGGGAAAGCACTGAGAGCTTAATGCTTCAACGGATGCCTTCACTAATCAGTAAAAAATAGCGGAAAAATAGCTTTACTGTATACAATGGACGCTTTAAACGTCAGAATCTGTCTCAATTTGTAATGTCAACGTTGTTCTTTCTACAAAGGAAACTTTCTGCTTGAATTGTTCTGTATTAGTCAGCTGTGGACAGTGACGTTATTGATTGTAGTCAAGCTGAAGGTTAACTGGAGGAAGAGTCCTGGGGCCAGATTCCATGTAACGAATACAGTACTATTTTCCACCTCGGTCTATGAGAGCCCAGTGACTGACAGACATGTTGTTTGTGTATCTCAGCTTCAAAATATTTGCTCACTCCACCATCCCTTATGACAGATATTCTATAGCAAATCCAGCTGTATCAGATTGAGTGTGCAGGTGGGAACATGTCTGAGTGCTTCAGGTTCGGATTGCTTTCTCAACCTATCTGGGTTAACTTGTTCTCAATGTTTATTCATTGAGCTTTTCGAGCCAATAATAAGGATATCAGTTTTTTATGCTCACTTAATCTTAAAAACTGGTTGACATCCAGGATTTAGCTTCTGACAAGCAGTTCATAAGTCAGGAGCCCACATTATAGTTCACTGAAAGGTAGACTTGCGTGTCATCAGCTTACGAGTGGAAGGTTAGGTTGTGCTCGCAAATTATCTGTCCTAGACAACAAGATGGGGGCCAGAATATAGGGAGCCTTGGGGAACACCGCAGGAA
>CM040402.1:122055918-122153418 GCA_022702515.1 Ilyophis sp. 1 JC-2022
GCTCTGAGTTCAGAGATATCAGGAGCTCTGTGAGTGCAGAGATATCAGGAGCTCTGTGAGTGCAGAGATATCAGGTGCTCTGTGAGTGCAGAGATATCAGGTGCTCTGTGAGTGCAGAGATATCAGGTGCTCTGTGAGTGCAGAGATATCAGGTGCTCTGTGAGTGCAGAGATATCAGGTGCTCTGTGAGTGCAGAGATATCAGGAGCTCTGTGAGTGCAGAGATATCAGGTGCTCTGAGTGCAGAGATATCAGGAGCTCTGTGAGTGCAGAGATATCAGGAGCTCTGTGAGTGCAGAGATATCAGGAGCTCTGTGAGTGCAGAGATATCAGGAGCTCTGTGAGTGCAGAGATATCAGGAGCTCTGTGAGTGCAGAGATATCAGGAGCTCTGTGAGTGCAGAGATACGGGGGATATCGGCAGTGAGGTGGGAATGAGGGATGTCAGGGTGGAGGGATATCAGCAGTGAGGGGAACGAGGGATATCAGCAATGAGGGATATCAGGGTGGAGGGGTGAGGGATTTTGGGACGCAGGGGCGATGAGGGATAGCAGGGTGGAGGGGTGAGGGATTTTGGGACGCAGGGGCGATGAGGGATAGCAGGGTTGATAAATGAGGGATAGCAGGGTTGATAAATGAGGGATATGACAGTGGAAGGGTGAGCGTTATGTGGGTGGAGGGGATGAAGGTCAGGGTGGAGGAGGATATATTTGGTTGAGGCTTAAATACAGAATAGCTGAAGGGTATCAAGTGGAGGATTGAGAGGGAAGGGGCAAGGACAAGTGGGGTTATCATTGACTAGTGACTGCATTGGACCCTATGTTTTTTTTTCCCTCAGCAATCCAACAGGAAAATGAAGTGCTTGTTTTGGTGGAGAGAGGGAGGTGAGTTCCCCTCAGATCTACTCATTTACTTAAGTTAACAATAAGACAATAAAATCTTCTGTTGTATACTACACTGCTCAAAGAAATTAAGGGAACACTTCAATCACACATCGCGGATCTCGATGAACGAAATATTGAAGTTGAAAATCTTTATTGATTACATTGTGTAATTCGTCGAGAACAAAATGATGTAAGAACGGTCAATGGAAACCAAAATCATTAACCCATTGTGTATGGCCCCCACGTGCCAGTATGCACTCCCGACAACATCTGGGCATGCTCCTGATGAGACGGCGGATGGTGTCCTGGGGGATCTCCTCCCAGACCTGGATCAGGGCATCAGTGAGCTCCTGGACACTCTGTGGCGCTACTTGGCGGTGGCAGATGCACCGATACATAACGTCCCAGATGTGCTCAATTGGATTCAGGTCTGGGGAACGTGAGGGCCAGTCAATGGCATCAATGCCTTCGTCATCCAGGAACTGCCTACACACTCTGGCCACATGAGGCCGGGCATTGTCCTGCACCAGGAGGAACCCAGGGCCCACTGCACCAGTGTAAGGTCTGACAATGGGTCTGAGGATTTCATCCCGGTACCTAACAGCAGTCAGGGTACCGTTGGCTAGCACGTGGAGGTTTGTGCGGCCCTCCAAGGATATGCCTCTCCAGACCATCACTGACCCACTGCCAAACCGGTCATGCTGGATGATGTTGCAGGCAGCATAACGTTCGCCACGGCGTCTCCAGACTCTTTCACGTCGGTCACATGTGCTCAGTGTGAACCTGCTCTCATCTGTGAAGAGAACGGGGCGCCAATGGCTAACCTGCCAATTCTGGTGTTCTCTGGCAAATGCCAATTGAGCTGCGCGGTGCTGGGCTGTGAGCACAGGTCCCACTACAGGACGTCGGGCTCTCATGACACCCTCATGGAGTCTGTTTCTGACAGTTTGGTCAGAAACATGCACACGAGTAGCCCGCTGGAGAGGTTTTTTTGTAGGGCTGCAGTGTGGTCCCTCCTGTTCCTCCTCAAACAAAGCAGATACCGGGTCCTGCCGCTGGGTTTGTTGCTCTTCTACGGCCCTGTCCCAGCTCTTCTTATGTAATGGCCGTCTCCTATATCCTCCTCCACGCTCTTGAGACTGTGCTGGAGGACACAGCAAAAACCTTTCTTGCGACGCACGATGGATGTTGCCGTCCTGGAGGAGCTGGACTACCTGTGCAACCCTGGCTGGCTGTACACTACCAGTACCAGTAGTGACAGACACAAGCACAAACAAAAAAAAAAAAAAAAAAAAAAAAAAAAGGAAGAGGAAGGAGGAGAGGAGAGAGAGATCTGTGGCACCAAACTAAAAAACTTTTTTCTTTGGGGTTGGGGTTGTCCATGCTGTTGCCTTCCTGTCTGTTGTCACTTTCATTTGCACCAAAGCATTGTGAAATGAAATTGATTCACGTCCTAACTGGACAGATCGATATCCCAGAAATGTAATTGACTTGGTGTTATACTGTGTTGATTAAGTGTTCCCTTCATTTCTTTGAGCAGTGTAGTTCTGATTTTACCGTTTTAGTGAGAGATACAATAGTGGAAGAAGTCATTACCCTTGGGCGACTTTCTTGTCAGGCAGGACGGAGATCAGGATGAGCCAATAGGAAGCCCCGTTATTAGTCACTGTAGGGTGGGAGGGGCCACTGATATGTATGATGGGGGTTGGGTGTCTGTGTTGGGATCGGGTAAGTGCAAAATGAGGCCTGGGGTATGGTTAAAGAGGGTGAGTGATTGCACTAGGCAGAGGCTGAGGGGTACAGGTAATTGGTGCGTGGGGGTGGGATTATTGCTGGATCAGGATGTATAGGGATTTGGATGATTGTTAGGTGATACTTGTTGGGTGATGATGAGCTATTGGGGAAGGGGCAATTACTGGATTTTGAGAGGTTGGAAGGGGTAATTGTTGAGTGAAGATGGAATGGGAGGTGTATATGCAGGAAGAAGATGAAAGGACAGAAGAGTCGGTGTAATTACCAAATCGGGGGCTGAGGTAGTCAGTTGGGTGCATGATTTAGGGGTCATTTCTTGTCAATAATAGCTGGAAAGAGGCGTGAGAATATCGGCTATTGAAATACGATGAGGTATCCAGCAGCATATCCAGGGGTAGGTCATAAGGACAGAGTCAGTGGTCAGATCAGTAGGAGTGTGGGGTGATTTTCACTCCGATTTACACTGACAGGACCTTGTACATTGAGGGTGAGAGAAAGCTTGACTTCCTGGGCTGGTCGACAGCCATCCAGCGTGCGGCCGGGAGCTCGGGAGACACCCTGTCCCAGCAGCAGTTGACGGAGGCGGATATTCCCGTCATAGTGGACCGCTGCATCGACTACATCACACAGTGCGGTAAGGAGTCGTGCAAAGCGCTGAAAACAACTCGCAGCTCTGCTGCTTTAAGCGGGGGGCTGATTTAAGTAATATCCTCATTTACCACAGCTGTCAATGAGGATATTTTTATTGCTAAGGTCTGAGGGGCGAAAAATGAAAACCTCTGAAAATGAAAATTCGATCATGCCCGCGTTTATTTTCATCCGCGCGGGACCAAACCTGAAATGGCGTCCGGAGAAAGAAGTGTGCTGGCATCCAGCGTCTAATGAATCAATTTTCCAGCAACAGGCCTCTTCCCTGTTCCCTCACGAGATCATGTGACTCTGTACAGTGGCACTCCAGCAACTAGGTCAGCAGGAACAAAGGAGACCGATTCTATGTTGGAATCAAAACGATGTATATCTATAATCAGGAACTGATACTCTATAGGGATTACCAAATGGCTTTCAGTGATATCTGATACTGTACAGATAACAATAAGAACTAACTAACTGATCCTCTAGGAACTATAATACTGCCTGTGAAAGGAACTACAGACGCAATCTGATACTATAAGAATATGAGTTATTATATAGGACTACAAAAATATATCGTAGCTCATATTCTTATCGTATCAGATTCTTTTTCTGGAATTAAAGTCTATTTGTCTGTAAACTGTTAGGAATTGTTTAGCTCTAATTGTCTGAATTGCTGAGTGTGTGTGATGGAATTCAGTGGTCATGTGTTGTAATAAGACCGACACACAAGGCCCTCAGAATCTGTCACTACTCTAATCTGATTGTGATTAGCCAATCTCTTAAAGGTAGCTGTTGATAACTGCTCAAATGTATAGCAGTGGTCAGGAATTAGTGCAGAGGAAAAACAAATAAACACTTCTAGACCGGATGAACACAGCTGTTAATCCTGTCTTGAATGTGTGTTTGTGTGTAATTTTATTTATTAATACTTGGCCATTTCAGGCCTGACATCTGAAGGGATCTACCGGAAGAGTGGCGTGAACTCCAAGATCGGCGCCCTGCTGGAGACGTTCAGGCGGGACGCGCGGAGCGTGAGGCTGAAGGAAGGGGAACACCAGGTGGACGACGTGTCCAACGTGCTAAAGAGGTTCTTCAGAGACGTGGAGGACGGCATATTCACCTGTCCGGCCACGCCCGAATGGCTCAGCACGACAGGTAGGGACAGGCGGAGCGCCGCTCTTCCGCATCCCGGCGTTCCCATCGTGGGAATAACGCCCCTGTTTTTTTCCTCACAGCCCTCGGAGAGGAGAGCAAGAAGATAGCGCAGTACCAGCTCCTATTTAGCAGCCTTCCTAGGGTCAACAAGGCCACTCTACGAGCCCTTGTCAATCACCTCTACTGGTGAGTTCTTCCTCCCTCCCTCTCAATCCTCAGTGCTGATTCGGACGCAGTCCATGTGCACCAGGGTGTCCTCTTGGTTCAGGTGCCTGAACTTTTTTTTGCTTTTTTTTTTTTGGCTTGTGGTAGCGTCCAACGCTTTGCGGACTTGAACCAGATGAACCTCCACAACCTGGCCATTGTTTTTGGCCCCACCCTCTTCCAGACAGATGGCAAGGACTACAATGCTGGCCGGGTTATTGAAGAGCTGATTGAACACTATGTGGCCATCTTTAATGTGAGTTTTCACCAAAGAAAAAGATTCAATAACAAATGAAAAGTACCTTGGTATGTAATGTTGCACTTGTTCACGATTGTTCCTTCCATAGTGCTCCGTTCTTGTTGTGAGTGTAAAAGAAAAACACATCTGTAATGTCCTTGCCAGTAGCTTCATCATGGCTGAACTGTAGAGTTCAGGAGGGTGAGAAACAGAGGGAACTCAGCAACGTTCGTTTTACAGAAAGAGGAGTGTAAAAGCAGAGTTGTTGCCCCTGCAGGTTGCCAACGGTATTGCATGCTAGAAAGATGTTTCTCTGCTTTCTTCAGGTGAACGAACAGCAGTTGAAAAAACAGCTGGACGAGATTACGGTCATCATTAAAGTGCGGGAGAACCTGAACGCCAAAGTCCCGGTGAGTGTGGGAGAGACACAGTTTGTGACGAGTCTCTTGTGATGAGACCCAAAATTACTTTAATTTACTTGAATTAAATTTATTAATTTATTTATTAATTACTTTAAATTGGTGATTTTATTCAGCAAATAAATACCTTTAAGACATCCTGGAAAATTTGAAAATGCAAGTTAAAAAAAAAAATTAAATTTGGAATTACATTAAAATTTTTAAAAATATTGCGTCAGAGATAACGTGTGAAATAACGTGTTGTCTCATTCGCAGTCGACTGGCTCAGGAGACTTCATTTGTACTGTTTACCTGGAGGAGAAGAAGGAAACTGCTGAACAGCATGTGAAGGTTACTTTACTTACGACCTTTGACCTTTTTTCCCTTCCTGTGTCTGGAAAGCATTTCACTTAGTAATAACCCTCTTTAGCGCGCTTTGTCTGAAACCTGTGAGTCACTTTCTGATGCGAGAACTCCACCGTTCATCTTATATTTATGAATTGTTTGTATTTGTTCGCAATATGTCAATGTAATATCTCTTTACAAACATTCAGGTTCCTGGTTGAAATTTACTTGAAAATGGACTCGATCTTTGTAATTGAAGATTACATCTCTTGTGTTTCCGTTTACTCCAGAAGCATACAGTCACGTCAACAGCACAATGAACCGGTGTTTAAAATGGGATTGAGTCTTTCACCGTTCGTCTTTGTGAGGGAAATGAAAGGTTAACTTGTGTTGGGCAGTGCCAGATGCCCTTGGACACGGTGGATTTGTTCAGCTGCAGTGGTGTGTGTGTGTGTGTGTGTGTGGGGCCCAGCCTGATGGCTCTTTTCTTTCTCTGACCTCAGATCCCTGCTACCATGACCGCAGCTGAGCTCGCCTTTGAGATTCTGGACCGACGGAAAATCTCCCTCCGAGAGAAAGACTACTGGTGCTGCTTCGAGGTGAACGAGAAGGAAGAAACGGGTAGGTTTCGTCTCGCTGGTGAGCGTAAAGCCTAATTTGTACTTTTGTGAAGGTGTCACACGATGTTTCGCATTTATACCTCGCCGAAGGCCTGCGGGAGGTTTCTGTTCTCTCTGTGGTCATGAGACGCCAAACTCCTGACCATTTGTTTGCATTTGTAAACTGTCCAATCACACTGCGTGAAAAAGTATGACGGTGTTCGCGACATAACAAAATTCTAGAGGTGCGTGTCGTGTGACACTTCTTTTTCAATTGAAAAAACGTCAATTTTGTTGAGCAACACTTTTCGAAAGTGTCGTGCGACTAAGTATAAATTAGGCTTGAGACAGAAAAAAAAAATTAAGCCATCTTGATATGGAGGCTGCATATAAAAGAGCACTGTAATAAAACGGTGGTGGGTCTACAGGCTCATGGTTCTAACGGTGCCGTTACGTTTTTCCCTCAGAACGTCCCCTGCACTATCAGGAAAGAGTGCTGCCCATACTTCACTCGCTGGGCACGGAAAGCTACCTGGTGGTGAGGAAGCACTTCTCCATGGAGGCCATGCTTGTCTATCTGGGTGAGTGGGATACAGCAGGGACACAATCTGGGAGATCTCTGGGTCGGTCACAGGGCCTATAACCAATGGTACCTGGATATTGTTGGTATTGACTGAGAAATTGGTCCTTGATGCATTGCTATGATTTGTAGGCAGTGAAATAAATGCTAATAATAATAATTATTATAATAATAGAAAGGTTACAAAGTGCTTCACGTGACAGAATAAAAATGCAGAGAAGGAAACAAAGATTAAGAAATACAAATTTAAATTTGGCTTACAGTTCATCATAATCACAGTTCATCATAATCACAGTTCATAGGCTGATAAGACATTCACATAATGATAATCACAGTTAATCATAATCACAGTTCATCATAATCACAGTTCATAGGTGTAATGGTTTTTAGTGGTGGATAATCAAACGCGAAGGTGGGGGGGATCAGAACAACTCACTCACACAGTGAGGACCAATAAAGGGAGTAATACAATAAATGCACAGAAAGAAAAGACAGGAAACTAATTCCTTGTGGCTAAACAGCCAAACGAAAATCAACCCACTAAAATAGGGTGAGCTCGAATATACGAGTGAAACACAAACTAAATCTCCCGAGCTCAATACTGGAGCCAAAACGGGAAAACTTAGCAAAGAAAAGAAAACCTTCGGCACATAAGTTCGGATGGCCAGAAGAATGTAAAACCAAAACAAAACAACAAAGAAAAACGGTCTCAGAGAGAACAGCAAAGGACAAAATAAATAGCACAGAACGCTAACAGGAGGAATAATACCTACACCTGAAATAAAGCTAATAGCAAGTCCCTCGTGAACGTAAACAGCGTTTAATATCACAAGGTCGCTAGTACCTGGCTATACCTGGCTATACCTGGCTCAATGCAATGTCGAATGACAAAGACGCACAGGGGAAGTGGAAGTGGAAGTGGAAGTGAGGAATCCTAAATACCCCGCAGGTAGAAGCGCAGGTGAAAACAATGATGAGGGAAAGCAAACCCCGGAACGGAACGTGGAAAAAATCAGATGGATTCTCAATCAGGAAACCAGGATGAGAACAAAACAAAAACCCACAAACCATGACAATAGACTGATAAGACATTCACAACATTCACATAATGATAATCACAGTTCATCATAATCACAGTTCATAGGCTGATAAGACATTCACATAATGATAATCACAGTTCATCATAATCACAGTTCACACAACAAAGATTGAAATAGATTTTTGATGAATCTTTTGAAATTCCCTAATTCATCTCTCTCTCTCTCTCTCTCTCACACACACACAAACTGTCTCTCTTTCACGCGCACACACACTCACACTGTCTTTCATGCACACACACACACACACACACACACACACACACGCACACAGACCGCCTCTCACTCACACAGACACTACACCAAAGCCAGCCTTTTAACAGAAGTCTGACACATTATGTGAAGGGCACAGAGGCCTTTTCTCAGACCCAGGGATCAATATCTGGGGGGGGGGCTGGGGGGGCTGGGGGGGGGGGGGGGGGTGGGTGATGGGTAATTTTATGCAAATGACGATGGACGCAGCTCCTCCGCCTCCACCCCTCTCCCTCGCTCACCCCACAAAGTATTTTTCTAAATTGTTTCGTGGGCGGAGACGGGCTGAGACAGTGGGGTTAGTTACCCTTTAAATGAAAGTGCATTACCAGCATATTGGCCACATTTGAGCTTGGCTCTGTCTCCCTCACAGCCAGCAAAGTGGACGTCTCCAAGCACGGCATGATGAAGTTCCGTGAAGAGAGGAACCTGCTCGGCCTGGGCCTCAACACCGGAAGCTTCCATGACCGCTACTTCATCCTCACCAGCACCTCCCTCAGGCTGTACAAGGAAGTGCGGGTAAGAGACTGAAGCGGAACCACATTCTCTGCCCCCAAAATAACGACCAGGGGGGGGGATTGTGTCCAGTGGGGGAATTGTGTCCAGTGGGGGGATTGTGTCCAGTGGGGGGATGGTGTCCTGGGGGGGGTATACTACGAAGCACTGAGTAAACGCCGGAACCCTCCCAGATCTGGAACATGGATTAGGAGGGTTGCCATGGCGCTTGCGGACTGTGGACCTGACGTCATTTGATCGACGAGCCCGGGAGCTGTAGACCATTAAAAGAGCTGTTTGTGCCCCTAACATTCTCCCATGTAGTAATGCTCTCGAATTGTCTTACATGCAGAGTCTTCAAAAGCTCCAGATTCCCGAGTTACAGTGTGTGAGTACACGCTTGGTGACGGGGCAGCTGGGAAGGGTGATGGTGATTGGGTGTGTGTGTCTTTTCTTTGGTGTGTTCCGGATCCTTTTTTTCTGCTGGATAAGGATGCTTTCTCCTTCCACATGCCATTCATTACCAGCCTAAATGGCGGAAATCTGTCAGGAGATGGCACATTCTGATCCTCTGGTGTGTGGGTGTCTGGGCCAGGATGTGTAGAGTAAAATGGATGAGAAGCCAAGAACAAAATTTGGACCGTCCTTATTGACCTCGCTTTTGTTTGTACTGAGTGTGTCCTTGTGAGATGTGAGAGGGTGTGTTAATAACAGCGTGTTAATAACCTGGAGCCGACTGAACACTGAATGGAGGATGTGGTAACCCTGAGGGTAATTTTCCTGAAATATGTACTACCCATGAGCCTCTTCTCCTGAGACTCATGCCCTAACCGGCTGCTCGACAGTGATGGCAGTGAGGTGTTAATGGAGCCTTGTTCTGGGCTGAGGAAAAATGCCTCAAGTTGTCCCTGCTTGTGCTTTGGGTCAGGACCTTCCTCTCTACTGTCCCCACAGAGCAACAGGCCAGAGAAGGAGTGGCCAGTCAAGTGCCTGAGGGTCTACCAGGGCATCAGGAAGAAGCTGCGCCCGCCCACATGGTGAGGAAAGCCCTACCTGCGGGGTTCCCGTGTATCCGGGAAAACCTGGAATTTTTTCCCGCAGTTTTACAGTCGTGGAAAAGTCATGGAAAATGAGAAAGTTGCCTTAAGTCGTCCTGGAAAACAATGAGTTGTCCTCGTGTAATATTTTTAGTGTAATGTAATAGGCCAAAACCACAGGTGAGATCGCGATCTGCCCCACCCCGTTCCATGATTGCTATTCCTCTGGTCCGTGATTGCAATCACCCCCCCCAAATTCGCCTTCGCAATTTCCCCCTATGTACAGGTATTCCCAGGACATAAAATGGAAAAATAACATTTTGAAAAGAGTGAAAACCAGTCCCACTGCTTTTAGTGTGGGACTGGTACAGGGTTCCTGTTCATTTCCCTGAGAGTCACAGTGTCTGCCGGGCTGCTTGACCTTAGACCTCTTGGGCCATAGTGCCTGAAGGGCCAATAAAATGTGGCCCTCATGGGACACAGCATCTCCAGGGCTTCCTTGATCTGTTTTCTGAGGGCCAAAGTGTCTCCAGGGCTGCCCTGATGTGGTCCTAGCAGGGTGCTATTGCTGAAACTCTGCCATGATTTTCTAGCTCTAACACCATTCTTACACATTCTAATTGTTATGGACTCTCTGAAGACGTGTGAATTGAATCGATTAGTGAAAGGCTTGACGGGAATGAAAACCTGCGGGCGCACTTTGACCCCCAGGAGCCAGGCTACAGTGGTCCTTCTATACCAGGCTACAGTGGTCCTTCTATACCATCACTGGCTGGGTATTCGTTGCTATATAAGAGGATTTTTCTGTCTGTTTGACTGTCGCATTTCTGCTTGTCTGTACAATTGTGAAAACTGGCACTAGAGGGCAACATAACGCAATGAAATATGTTGTAGACGTGTCATCCAGTCTCTCCTAAACCCTGTGATAGTGGCACATGTTAATCTACCATTATAGACGAGAAATATTTATGTGCAATTTATATTTCGTTTTGCCTTAATTACACTTTATTAGTCTCTCTGAGGGAACAATAGCTTAATGTATGCAGTTAAATAGTCACTCATTTCCCAAGCTGGTGATAATGTTAGTTATGAGTGAGGGATGGTGGCGGGGGGGGGGGGGCACCGTACTATGTGTTAATGAGGTCGTTTTTCTTCTTTTAGCTGGGGGCTGACTGTGATTTATGAAAACGAGAAACACGAAAAGCACGAGAAGCAGCAATGGTGAGTTTAAATTATTCCTCAGATGTTTTTTAGGGTTGGGGTTGGTTTTTATTTTTTTTTAAATAATTTTTGGTTAACGGCTGAGTGACGGTAGATTTGCATAGTGATTTATGCAGCTGAACATTCACTAAAGCAATTTAGTGTTGAGCACTGCGGTTTGCTCGGGGGTCAAAAGAGTTCAGGTCCACCCAAGTCTGGAACGTGCAGCCTGTTGTTTACCATTCTGTGTTCAAACTACGACACTCGAGTACCTTGTGTGGCATGTTTACTATATTTATATGCATTTGCATTTGTAAGTACCTGAGTAATCGAGGCACCTCTCAAGATCACGTGGTGGCCATTTTAGTATTTATATTTGAGTGTTTTGAGCTTTTGGACTGACTGCCAGCTGATGTTGTCAGGTAATTACAGCTGTGATGTTGTGCTCAGGTGATGTTAATGACTCAGCCATTTCCCAACCTACAGAGGTCACCTCAAGGCACCTGCAATCTTCATACAGTGGCTTTGTTTGAATTTAGTGACGGGAACTGTGACCTTCTTATGATGGGGAAACTTCCACCGTTATCTTTTTGGGGGAATTGGTTCGCCGTCATGCCTGGTAACTCTCGCCTGACAACCGCAGAGTTTAAAGGTCATCGCCCCCACCCCCCACATACACACCAAACATTGTTTTCCACTCCACTCTTAATGCCATTTCTCACACACACCACCCCCCCCCCCACACCACCCCCCTTCCCGCCAGCTCTCGCTCTCTCCCCTCCCCCCTCTGCTCTTTCTCCCGGAAAACCTGGAGACCCAGCTGGGACTCCGCCACTTTCTGTCCATGCCGCACACATCACTCAAATACCACCCGCCAAACGCTGTCCTGACCTCTTCTGCCCACTTTACCATCACTGTCACTGCGCTCCCCAATGAGAGGGCGAGGGTGTGGGGAGGGCGAGGGTGTGGAGGGAGGGGCGAGGGTGTGGAGGGAGGGGCGAGGGTGTGGGGGAGGGGCCGGGAAGAGCCGGTCCTGTCGCTGGTGATGAGGAGGGAACGGGGGATTCTCTGGAGGAGGAAGGACGGGGCTTCCACAAGGAGACCCAGCCGTGATGGAGGGATGGTGGCCCCCTGTAGGACATGTTTTTGGGGGTTCAGCCTCACTGTGTGCTTACCCAGAGAGACCTGACCTAGAGCTTCTATACTCGGTTTCACACGGGCGAGACAGTCAAACGACATGCACGTGTGGAATCTCTTCAACCGCTGATCTGCACTGACGACTGAAGTCCACTAACTTTCCGTGCTGAGAGACATCGAGCCACACTCGTGGTCAAGCATTTTCTTTTAAAGAAACAAAAACGGCAAACAGACAGGAAGTCTTGATGTGTAAATATGTTGCTGTGGGTTGCTTGGCATTCATATATCGAGATTGTGGTTTCTCATAAGTACTGATAGGCCCATTTTTCAGTGTAGCCCCTCAGTGAGAAAATGTCGGTTATTGCAGTTGGTGCATTGTGGGATTTATGAGTCAGAGGCCGTGAGAAGAGGACCCGGCCCCTGAAAGGGCTTTATGGGCTTGTGCTGATTGGCTGATCGCAGTAAGGCAGCACACTGCAAAAAATGTCTGTCTTAACAAGTGTTTTAGTCTTGTCGTAATGAGACACAAAATCTTTTTCTTTTTTTTTTCTCAAGTAGAAAATATCAGCTTGTTTTAAGTTACTTTTGGCTTGACAAGGAAATTATCTTACCCCACTGGCAAATCTTGAAATTCATTGAATCTCACCTCATTACCAATTTTTGTGTCTTATTCAGCAAAATAACATTTTAAGTCTAAATATAAGACTAAAGTGCTTCTTAAGATTGACTTATTTTTTTGGTTTTGCAGTGTATTCAGTAGGAGTCTGGTTCCTGGTGTCACCACAGTCTATAAAGAGAGAGTCTCTCTCCCGTACTCGACACGACACCAGCCTCTGTCGCTCACGGTCCGCACTTTAATTAATATTAACGCCGCTTGTCTGGAACAGTCATTTCTCCTGTAGACACTTGTAGTCCATGAGCCAGACGGTCAAATTTTGGCTATCGAGCCCTTGGAGGGAAGGTCTTACTGATCTCAGGGTACTGAATATAACACTATTGGATAGATTACATTTTAAAGATTTTCATACATATATGACTTCATCGTGTTCTACATTTAAAATTATTTAACTATTTTTATGAGTGTTAATTGAAAAACTATGGAAAATGAGAACTATGAAAAACAAATAATGACAGAGGAATGAAAAAACGATTGATAGCACAAAAAAGCTGCCAGCCCCCCCTCATGGACTATTGGGGAAAAGTCAAACTGAAGAGATGTTTTTTAGGTTGTGGGAGAGTTAGGGGGAAAAAAACAAAGAATTGCTCATCTGTGTGTTTGGCGAGCGGCGTTGGGGGACGGTGATGTAACCATCGAAGGCCGCCTGCCTCTCTCGGCCCGAGTACGTTCGCTTGCCGCATAAGGGGCTGATCTCGATCAAACGATAGCGGAAACGCCGTAGCGCCTCACAAGGCAGGTGCAGCGCTCCGATTTGGATTTGGCTCAGGCGACGGGTGACAGATCAAAGCCACCGCGATGCGTTTGCTTTCACCCTGGTACAGCACACCTGCGGGCTGTGTGGTTTTTTCTTTATTTTTGTATTCAGACTGTTTCTGGTTTGTCAGTAGTTTGTGTGGCTCACTTGCTTTGTGCAGTTTGTGTGGCTGACTGGCTTTGTGCTTCTGTTCATTATGTCCTATGGGAGAGTGGTGCTGTGTTGTGCGGAACAAGCCCGCCCACTCTCTGCACTGCTCAGAGGAAACAGGCTTCAACCCAGTAAATGGTTACCTTCTGTAATGATCAGTGTGGATTAGATTTCAGTCTAACAGAATCCCTGTGACAGGCCTTCACCTCGCAGCACAAGGCCCGAGTCATTAGTCATGACATAGAGAGTATACACTGCAGAGGGAAAGACTCTGTAAACACGCGCACACACACACACACACACACACACACACACACTGGCATGCGCACACACACGCACACAAACCCACACTGGCATGCGCACACACACGCACACAAACCCACACTGGCATACGTACACTCACACACACACACACACACACTGGCATACACACATACACACACACACACTGGCATGCGCACACACACACACACACACACACACACACACACACAACACACGCACACAAACCCACACTGGCATACATACACACACACACACACACACACACACACACACGCAACAGACAAACACAGATACACAAAGACAAACACACACCGTACAAACACTTGCACACTTACCACAGAGACACTCAGAAACGCACATGAACACACTCATGAATACTCGGTTACATACAGAAACACACGCGGTACAGATACACAGACATGTTCTGTATGCACAAACACGGACAGAGACTCAGTTTCACACACACAAGGTGTATAAAAGGACAGTTCTCAGGGGTGTGTAATGAGGAGCCGAGAAGACAGAGGCCCTCAGTGTAGATTCCATTTGAAAATCGATACTCCAGCAGGCAGCTTTTTATCTGAAATGGAGCTTGAACCAGACGCGGCCCGCTGCAGACTTAGAGCTTCTCTCTAATGAGGTATCTCGCCGGGTGACCTTACCTCTGGGTTTAATACATCGCTGTTCCCGCCTTTCTTATACCTTCTCTTCTCCCATGAAACCAAACATGAGGAAAGAGATCCGTTCTGTTTGTGCGAACAGACAGACATGATGAAACGGATCCGTTCTGTTTGTTCGAACAGTAAGGGCTCCGTGTTTGAAGGAGGCGCGCTCTTATTTAATGAACTCGTTCTGTTCCAACAGCTCTCTGAGGAGGAGAATTGGAGGTGTGGTGGTGACAGTGCAGCGTGCGTGTGTGTGTGTTCATATGCCTTCATCGTCCCCTGTCTCTGTAGGTGTCTGAGCTGTGACAGACCGTGTGTGTGTGTGGGTGTGGGCATGGGCATGTGTGTGTTCATGTGCTTTCTCCCTCTGTCTCCGTAGGTACCTGTGCTGTGATACACAGACTGAAATGAGGGAGTGGTTTGCCACCTTTCTCAGCATCCAGGTAAGCGGGCTCATCTGGTGGGTGTAACTTCCTGTTTACGATCAGCTTTCTGTAAGCGTAAACCGATGGCGCTTTCAGGAATAACATTCTCTCTCTCTCCCTCTTTCTCCCCCTCTTTCCCTCTCTCTCCCCCTCCCTCTCCCTCCCTTTCTGACCCTCTCTTTCTCCCCCCCTTCTCTCTCTCTCTCTCTCTCACTCTCTCTCCCTCCCTTTCTCACCCTCTCTTTCTCTTTCTCTTTCTCCCACCCCCTTTCTCTATCTCTTTCTCCCCTCTCTCTCTCTCTCCCCCCTCTCTCTTTCTCTCTCTCAGCACGAGGGCAGCGTGTGGCCGGCGGAGACGATAAAGATGCGGGCGAGCCGGACGGTGCCGCTGGACGCCAGGTTGGGTAACGTGTCCCTAATTCCGCTGCGGGGCAGTGAGAACGAGATGAGGAACAGCGTCGCTGCTTTCTCTGCTGACCCGCTTGCTGTGAGTCCAGTCAACCAATCAACCAATCAGAGAGCAGACTGCTGATGACACAATCGGTCAGCCCTGCCCACCTCAAGCCCTCAGCGTTTGGCCCCTGAGAGGGAAGTGCTCTCAAGAGGTGGAGAAAAGCCCCTCGTTCGCGCCCCTCTTGTCCCAGTAACCAATCGGAAAACGGGCAGAGCTGACCTTTTTGTCGAGTGTTCATTGTGCCCCTCAAGTGGCCGGTGGCTTGTGTCCCATCTCTGGGTCCACCCCCCCCTCCACCGGCCAGTTGACCTCGGGCATAAAGGGCATTCTGTGATATCAGGAAATGATTATTGCTGTTTCTGCGGGTGCCTTTTGATTGGTGGGGAACTCTGTAGAAGTGGCTTTATTATACTCCGCTTAAGGCAGCTTTGATATGATTTCACTCATGTGCGTGCACACGTGTGTGAATATACATGTGCTCATGCGTGAAATCATGGTATATGGTCGCAACTCGTGTGTGTACTGCGTGTTTGCTTTGTGTATAATTTGTCCTTGATGGTAAGTATCTTCAGGGATAAGTATACATTTGGCAGTGTGTCACCGAGACATGACCATTGTTTCACTTATTTAGTTTTCTCCTTGGAAATGTCACTATACCTAAATTATTTTATTTAATTCCTGCAATAAGAGCCTAGGACGTGTCATCTGCACAGTGCTGACAGTGAAAATGCCCTCATTCTGTTTTCCAGCTGTTCAGAAATGTATGATAGTACAGCCAGACACTAAGGTGAGAAATTTGCCGTCATTTTGGATTATAAACGAAATGCGCATGAACGAGTACACATGAGATGCAGTGCAGTAATGGATAATCAAGCCTCTTGTCGTTTTTACTGAGTGGAATTCAGCCGGGCTCTGTCAATTCACTACAGGGCAGTGACCAGCAGAGGGCGGCCTTGCGCAGGACGGCTCCGTGAAGGCCAAGACCCGTTTCTTCGTAGAACATTCCAGAACCTCCTGATCAGAAGGACTGTATGGGCGTCGCACACCTTCCTCGCTCCTGTGATCCAGCGGGACCAGACACACGGGGACCGCTGCTGTCAGGTCTTCGGCTTGGTGCCGTTACTTTCCACAGTCCACCCCTAACAGGCCCACTGGGTCCAGAGCGGCTGTGACGCTGGGGTACGGGCATCTTAGAACCCTACTCCCCCCTTTTCCGTTCCCCTGACCTGTTTCCTCCTTCACACGTATCCCACGAGGTCTGACTTCTAGATCGGTGCTTTCCCATTGGCTCAGCTAGGTGAACATGACACCCATCCCCCCACCTTATACCACCCTCTGTCTTTGACAGAATGTACCATACCTGTTATCTAACTATCTAACTGATTATGTGATCCTGTTTGTGGACTTTACTGGAACCAGTTTAAGCCCGAAAACCCTCTGACCCGAGCCTCGATTGGCTGGGGTTTAACCGGGGAGCTACCATTACTGTTGTGGACTTTTGTAAAGGACTTTCTTCTGTATCTCCGCTGAGCTGAAATGTCTCCGTTCGGTTGCCTTTCAGCTCACCCACCCAGCCTTTTAGATCATCTCGGTCAGACCAGACCGGTAACATTTCAGACCGATTTTCAATCAAGGTTATGAACTGCAGTATTTTAAGCAGCTTGGTTGACTTTTCTAAAGGCGATTAATGTTTATAGGTTTTGTTGTAATTAATTCTAATAAACACTTGTGGTTGACTCTGTAGACGAGTTAACTGCTTCAGTATTTCATTGCACCATTTACTAATTCTTTAACTTCTGAACAAATGTACATTGTTTTGACAAAAGGGTAACAGACTCCTAGCTCAGTATTCGTCTTTTACTCGTCTTCATCCTTACCGGGTTTACCCAAAGCCCGATTTGCTTTTCGGTTTAATGCAACATTTTCGAAGACTTCTTGAATTATTTATTGTGCAACAGCAGGGATTTCGGTCATCCTCCTAGTATGCCAAGACTGATTTATCATATCAAAATTTAGAATTTTATTTTAAAGAAGTCACTGTAGAATAAAATCACAGAGGATAGAGTCACTTGAGATATTGTCAGGATTGTAAGCCCTAAATCTAGGAAGGCAGCGTAGAATCAGAATCTGTTACAGATGGTCTCTCCATGGCATGTTCCTCTGCAAAGCAATAAATATTAGAGCGAGAGAAATTCATAATCAGTCCTTTAAAATGTCATTTTTCTTCGACAACCTGAATGACACACATCTTTGGGTCCTGTTGCGTGGATACGGACCTACAATTTTTATTTCTGTAATCGTTGTCGTCGTTAAAATTTTCACAGTGTCATCATCTCCATTAAAATGTCTGTTGAGCTGCCGTGTTGTAAATTGAAAGAGCCCGTTAACCGGTGTTAACGGTGTGGAGCATGACAGTGGTGCTACAGCGACTCTGTACTATAAAAATTGATGTAAGGATTGTTTCTCTCAGCAGATGTATTTAATTGGCTCACATCTTTCTACTCAAAATTTACAGGGGAATGGTAGAGGAAAAATGTCACTAATTATACAACATGAACGTTTGTATTTATTACCGTGAAATAGACTCAGTTGACGAAATTGCCAGTAACATTAGCCTTGTATGACTTCTTTATCTTTAAACAATGTTTTATCCCAATTTCCCAAACCAGAAATCCCCAAACACCCTTATAAACCAGTCCCATTGTTGCAATGGCCCCCATCAGCCCAGGATGATTAGGGTTCTCAATCCTAACGCGTCTTCATGTTACAGTATGCACCACGGGGTCAAAAGTAACCCACCCTCACCAGGCCCCTTGTGATATAACTTTTTCCTTGAAATTTAAACCCTAAATCTCTCATGTATAGAAACCACCTGTTATTCATCAATAAATCGGTGAATAAGTTCTTACTGGACAGTCCAGACTCATCTTTTCTACAATAGTTTTTTGCTGTAATATATGTGTGCCACTTCACTATGGTTACCACTTCCGATTTGGTAACTGCAGGGTTAAAGAAAAGACTCGTAAGACAATCTTTCTACCTGTACCGCTTTTATAAAAATGTGATAACAGGCAATGTTTACCTTTTTTCTAATGGTAGGGTCACTCCAGGAAAAGTCAATGAGTTTCATGCTGAAAAACTTTAATTTAGGGGGTTTTCACTGCTGTTATTCTCAGAAAAGGGTCATTTCTTTTTACCCTGAGGGCAACAAGAGGGTTAATACCCGCATCCTCTGAAGCTTCTGCCGGTTGCCACGGGAGACGTGCAGCCGTTGCGCCAGAACACTGCACGTTTTGCGCAGATGGGGCAGGCTTACAGAAGCCCTCCCTCTCCTCGCTGCAGCCAATCACACGTCATCTCACCCTGCATCACCTCGCCGTCAGCCACTCACACGTCACCTCACCTTGCATCACCTTGCAGTCAGCCAATCGCGCGTCACCTCACCTTGCATCACCTTGCAGTCAGCCAATCGCGCGTCACCTCGTAGTGCTCGAGTCATTCTGGATCTTGGATTGAAGACTTGGATTTAAGTTCAGAGGACTGCTATAATCCAGTACTTCTGAATGGAGGATATTTCTGCATAAGTAATAGGATTTTGGTTTCTGTAAGCACTGGTACATATTTGCAGATATTATCACAGACGGTTACTGTTGTTTTCTAATGTCGGCACCAAGGGCGGTTTCCTGCCTGAACTGGTGAATTCAAGTTCATGTGACTTGGACAACGCTGCAGATTCATCTCTCCCAGTGGCTCACCGCCTCCCTTTCCCAGACTCCTGACATCTGCGTAAACGCCGTTTTAAACACGCGCCGTTCCAGGATGAGCAGCTCGGTCACAGAGGGCCAGCTGTTGTATTTGTCAGTTCTGTCCCGTCCGTGTTTATGCAAGCAGATGTGTAGCGTGTCAGCCGTTACGGGACATGACGGCTCGGCGGCACAGAATCTGTTCCACCAAGGCCTCCATCTCGGCTGTCACGACGTCCCACTCTAAGCTTTCCTGCCTGTTCTATTCCTCTCCGCTTTGCTGCTGTTAAGAATTTGTCCAATAAATGTCTCTGTGGTGTCCCATGTCAGTATAATTGTACAGTTCTGTCATTTTGTTTTAACAGGAGTATATTTTGCTTTGTACAGACGTATTGCAGCGTAATCCACCGTGTGTCATCGTTCCAAGCTCTCTAGTGCCTGACGGGGAGACATTTTAGTGCGCAAACGCACAGGTGAAAGATCATAGAAAAGGTGGTCATCGTCCTTCTTCAGACTTCCGAAAAATGGCTTCCTTCGCTTCCCTTTTCTGCTCTGTTGGAGGGAGGAACCATGGCAACACACTTGTCCAGTTTATTCAGACAAGAGTGTGAGAATAAGGCCCGTCGATGTATGTGTGGAATTCTTAATTTACCGCTCACTGGGACGTTTTAGAGGGCCGCGCCCACCCCGCGCTGTTCTGCGTTCAGTACGCCCTCCTCATCCGTTTGTGAAGTCCTTCTGAAATAAATTGACGAGGCTTGCGTTTCACTCACGGCCCTGAGTTAGCAGCTGGGCCTTCTGTGAAGTTAAAACTGTGGGGACGATTTTTTATTCCAAGTCACGGATTCAAACCCGTACACCCTTTGACAACGTCCAGAGAGCTCTGTCCCCGGTACACGGCTCCCATCTGTGGTCAGGGCCTGGTGACACCCTGCCCATCTGCGCTTCACTTTGTGTCCCAGGCTGTTCTTCTGCAGCCCTGTGCCCATTGGCTCCTCCCCCTTCAGGAGCCGAGAGCAGAGCGCCTCTCTTGGCTCCGCCTCCATCGTTTCTGACAGACGGCGAAGACGCATCGCTGCCTCCCCCTTTGCCGTTTGAGGAGGCTTGAGCGCCAGTGGTGCACAGACCATGAACACGTGTCAGAATGGAATCAACGATAACACGTGTTATTTTAAACATGAATCGCCAGTTTTACTGTGCCGGATTCGGCAGAAGTTTCTCGCGGGGAGGAAGGGAAACGTCTGCCATGTTTCCTTAGAGGAACACGTGCACTCGTTTCCATCATGGCGTTCGTTCATGGCCGGTACCTTGACTGCACACGTGTCAGTTTTAATTGCTGTCTTCATTTTTATCACCGGGACTGCTAGTATCCATTAACTCACAAGCACACGGTTAGTACGCCCCCCCCCCCATGCCCCCACGCCCCCCGCCCCCTGTTGAGCGCATGCCTTTCCCCGGGGACCTGCCCCTCTCCCCCAAGCTGCCACAGCGCGCCGAACTGGGATCCCATCTATGTCGGCAGCCTGTGGCGCTCTGTCCCGCTGGAAAAGGTCCCGAGTCACCGCAGGATGTGGAAAAGGATTAATTTGATTGGAGATGAGAGATGGGGAGGGGCCCAGCGCCGCAAACGCAGCCACTGCCTGAGGGACGCTTCACACTGATTAAAATAAATGTGGGAAAAGGACGCCGAGGGAGAGGGGGGGAGGCAGAGCCACGATTTGGGCTCGGATCTGGTGCCGACAGAACGGGAGCTGGGTTGTTTCAGTCTGTTCATCTGCTCGCACACTTTTTAAAAACCAAAATGCTTCTTGTATTTGGGGAAATTCATAAGTTTAAATAATTGCATTCTTGATGTATCGTATTATCCAGTTACAAAAATTAAATGCTCACAGGGTTTTTACAGTGAATCTCATTGCATAAAGTGAAACTTCTAAATATTGCTGTGGCACAAACATTTTGACATTTAACTCAACAAAGATCGTTCAATTGCAATTATAATTTTTATCTGCCTGGGATGAAATGTGGGAACTTCTAAGTGGATGTGCTCAGGCATAACTTGTTAAATTAAACAAGGTTTTCCAGCAATTGCTCATCTCTCAAAACGTTTACCCCCCTTTGTGCCTTGTTGCCATGGAGACACTTCACCTTACACCCCCCTCCCAGGAGGGCTCCTGAAGACTCCCCGTCCTCCGTGGCTCAGCTCTCCTGCTTCCCTCCTCCGGGCTGCACAAGCCTAGCGCAGCGCCCGCGAGACAAAAAAAAACAAACAAAAATGAGATGCGTCAGGGTCAGTGTGGCCTCAAGGACGTAATTGAGGAATCTAATATCACACGATATTCCCTCTGAGGTCTGCGGAAGCCCGCCCAGGACGGGCTCACTGACGCAGTTTAAAAGCATCAGCAGTGTGTAAGGCCGTGGCACAAGCACCGATGTGTTGGAGGGTTAGGTCTAGTCAAGACGAGCTGCGAGGTAATACTACTAAGCAGGATTACTGCGTTAGCTGGATAACTGCGCTGAGGAAAAACCCGGAACAGCTCTTTTTTTACTTCAGTCCATGTTCCAGATTTTGGAAGGTTCCAGTTCTCACTCAGTGCAGTTATCCAGCTAACTCTGTAATCCTGCTTCATAGTATACGCCCGCTGGATTGAGCTGAATTCAGTCCACAGACTCCACACAGTGGGTTGAGGTACAGACTATATCATGTGGTCTCCATGACCTGGCCAGGATTCAGAGACACAGGTAATGTCACAGTTGTGCAGCTTAGCAACCGCTTTTTTTTTCTTCTATTTTTGAGAAATTCTGGTTGTTGGAGACACAATGTTCACGCAGAATGTACACAATGTTCACACACAATGTACACAATGTTATGAGACCTCTGGGATGTACTGCATGCTGCTTGGGATGACAAGTAGCTTCTGTAACAGATGTCAAAAATAGACCTGACCCCATGGGGAAGAAGCGTGAGGTGTTCCATGTCTTAGAGCGCACACCTGTGTAGAATGAGAGAAAGAGAGGGAGGGAGAGAGAGAGAGGGAGAAGGAGAGAGAGACTGCTCATGGGATGAGCTGAAATGGAAAATAACTGCCATTAGAAAAAAACTGAAAGGAGAGAACATAAAGTCGAATAGACATGAAATCACACAGGAGAAACCAACCAAAATAAGGGAGAAAAACCTTGGCTACATGAAATTGCAATCACTCTAATCTGAAATGATGATGTACACTGTAGAACTGTGATTGGAATGATTTTTTTTTATTTTCACGCAGCTTGCTAGCTAATCAAGTTTAAAGAGGTGGCCAACAAGCTAATTCAAGGCCGCTACGAGTGGCAATTCAAAAAGTGAACCGACGTAACAATTTTCAGAGCTGTCACCATGGAAACCAGGCACACTAATTTGGAGATCTAATGTTCCTCCACGCTGGGGAGTGTAAAGAAGAAACATAAACAGGTGGGATGAGAGACCGCTGTGGAATCCCGTGTGTGGACATTATTAATAATTCAAACAAAAGGGTAAAAAATGATTTAGTCCTCTTCACAAACGGCATCATAGCTTGGGACAGAAATATGTCAGCACTACCTTCACGTTTATAGAGAGGAGTAAGGAGCAGGGAGGTGAAAGTTTTGACAGTATGTAAACGCCAAGCGAGAACCAGAAAACCCTGGAGAGCTCATTCTGGCCAGCTTTGCTGAAGAAGACCTGCCCCAGATGGGCTATCTACCTGATGTGCGGGTTTGTGCTACTTTTTGCACTCCTATTGCAGCTGAGGGCCTAACGTATCCAGGGTGCATCCCAATACTCAAAAAATGTACCCTCCTTTCCTCCACTACCACCTCCTCTCCTCCGTGCCCCGGAAACGGATCTTTGTGTCCTAATCTAACGTTGCTGATTTCATATTAATTACATATTAATTGTTAGATATTAATTAATGTCTCAACTTGAACCGCAGGTATATTGTATACTGTACATGCAACTACTTGTACTTGAAACATAGACATAGTTTTGCATATTTCCGGGTAGGAGACGAGTGGAGGAGTGGAGGGAAGAAGGTGGGGAGTGAAGAATATTGGGACGCAGCCCTAGAATCATGTAAAAAGTCAGAATTTGACTGTACAGGAGCGATGTCCTCTTTCTTTCAGTATGTGTTTACTTAAAGTATCATTGTAAAATGGAATAATTCATATTTTAATGTTCGTAATGGTCTGAGCCAGCTAGCTTTAGGGCCGTTGCAGCATACCTTCAGACCCTGTCGGGTTTCGGGTCAGGATACAGATGTGTAATCTAGTCAGACACCACAGTCCATTCTTGCTTGGTTAAACTTTAAATGCTGAAAATCAATATGGACAGACAAGAGGACGATTCTGCTATGTATCCGCTGCCACCAATCAGACCAAAATATCAAACGTACGCCACTAAAGTGTGGACGCCAAAGTAAAAACTCCCAGAATTCCAATAAATAATAGGCTATGTCAAGTGAACACTGACAAACTTTCGCTTTTTTTGTATTGTTTTATTGAAAACGACAATGACGGGGAAATAGTGGATGTTTTTAAGGGGCACTTTTATGGGGTTTTAATGGTTTAAATCAAACATGCTGAGAGAAAAGCCGCTTTGTTACACCCGTGGCAGAGTCCCTGGGATAAACTCTGAAACCTGAAGGAAAGAGAAAGAGAGAGAACTAAGAACTAAGTCGTAAAAGAAAGGGAAAGCTGTAAAGAAAGGGGGAGAGAGAGAGAGAGGTGAAGAGAGGCTATAGAAACTCATTGTGACCTCAAAAAAGGAGCAAGCCTCTCAACATTTCAGGTGGAAGTATCTTTTATTGGTTTTTACAAAGATTTTCCAATAAACACAATTTTTACATAGTGAGCGCCACAATTCATTGGACAGTGACACATTTTTTGTTATTTTGGTTCTGTACTCTAGCACTTTGAGTTTGAAAGGATACAATGACAATGGGTTTGAAGTGCAGACTGTTTGAGGGTATATTCATCCGTTTCGGATGAACTGTTTACAAATTATAGAACCTTTTGTACATAGCCATATTAACATAATGTAGAATAAAGTAATAATTTTTTATATTTAGTCGCATATCCTTTGCATGCCATGACTTCCTGATGTCTGTGGCCCAACAATATCAAAAGACTCTTTATATCTTATTTTCTGGTACTCCTACAAGCGATACTTTAACCTCTACATTTGAATGGATCTCTATGGGAATTGGGGGGTGGGACTAGATTTTGCCGTAAATTACATTGGAACAGTATGGGCCATGGTTGGCTAAATGGCTAAGTCATCAAGGGTCTGATGTATCAAACAAGCCTCAAACTGTCACTCTGCTGCCAGATATGCAATAGATATGGATAGATAACTTGAAGGGTTTCTTCTCCTGACTTATTTTCAATAGGAAAATTTGTCAGGTGAAACAACCCTTAAAGTGACCCATCCATATCTACTGCATATCTGGCAGCAGAGTGACAGTTTGAGGCTTGTTTGATACCTCAGACCCTTGATGACTTACAGCCATTTCGCCAACCATGTATTCCATACTGTTCCAGCTAAATCTAGCCCCACCCCCCAATTCCCATAGAAATGCAGAGAGATTATAGTATCGCTTGTAACAGTACCTGAAAATAAGATATCGAGAGTCTTTTGATGTTGATGGGTCACAGACTTCAGGAAGTAACAGCATGCAAAAAATATGCGACCAAATATTAAATATGATACTTTAAAAATACATTAAAGCAAAGGGTATGAATACTTATGCACATGAGAGATTCCAGTTTTAGATTTTTAATACATTTGCTAAAATTTCTAAAAACATGTTTACACTGTCATTATGGGTTATTGAGTGTAGATTGATGGGCAAAAATGGCAGTTTTATCAATTTAAAATTACATCTACAACGCAATAAAGTGTGCATAAAGTGAAGGGGTATGAATACTTTCGAGCACCACTGTACATCCATCACTTCACTTTATCAAATCAAACATCACGTTACTTAGTTAAGACACACATTCACAGGTGGACATTTTCTCTTTTCCTTTTAGTTCCCCCCCATTAAAATACATACAACAGTCAACACACCACAATAAAGGACATCACATACAGAGAATATCTCCAAAAAAGAAACAAATACAAATTTAAAAAAGGGGTGAGTGAAAGTGGAAAAAAAGTAATTCCTGGTTTCTTGGGCCGTCGTTGTTCTTGCAGGATTCTCTCTTTGGGGGCTGGGCTAGATGACCAGTTCCCTCCAGGTGGAAGTTGAGACCGATTTTTTGTGGATTTGCCCTTCTCATGCTCCTTGGGATATGAGCAACACCCCCATTATCTGCCGAGGAAACACATTTTCGGCGAGGTTAATGGCAGCAATTTCCCATGTAAGAGTTAACGATGGGAAACTACGGGAGACATGCTTCTCGGTTCAAAGGAGGTTGCATTTGGAATTGTTATTGATTCCTTCCCATGATGCAGTCTGTTTTCCCATCAACTTTGCTTTTTGTGATTCAGGTGATCAAGTCATCACATTTTTTTTTTTTTGGAAAGCGCTTGAAACATGAACGACCATCACTTAATGCCCTCCACGTTTAAAGTGCTTTGTTTGTTTCGTGGATTCCTGTTTAGAGCCGACATTTAAAAAAAAATGCATTAGCATTTAAAGCAGTGAAGCACATGCTAGAGCTTTCTCCGCTGACACTCTTTTTAGCCTGTCTCCCATTATGTCATAATGGCTGGGAACCTTTACAGCATTCCCATGGCAACCAGGCCTGGCTGTGAAGGCTTCACTCATAAATTTCGAGGACTTTTGCGGAATCGATTTCCATGTTGCATAACGCAACATATGAGAGGCTGGAATGACTTTCAAAGGTTATAGAGAGATGCCAGGAGAAATCGCAGTTGTTTTGGGAGTGAGCTTCATCCTTCACAAACGAGTTTATATCTTGCTGCAGCTGGATAAAAAACGTCAGTGTCCGGCTGAATGACTGATGGTCACCCTAGTTAGGGGTAAATTCAACGATACTGCTCTGTTTTGAGAACATACAATTTTTCCCCCCTCTGGTTCGCTGGCAATCCTTTGCATCACACATTTAAGGCCAATTCATAGTCAAAAAAATTATGCGTACGGACGTCCGCCGGGTCCGCGCGGACATAAATTACATCATAGCAGACCCAAAACGGACCGTGAGTGGACGTCTGCCAAGGCAGTCTACATAGCAGTCGTTTTTGGTGTCTGTGCTGACCTGTTATTTCACCTACAAGTGTAATCTTCTTCCATGAAGGACGCCATTGTTGTTTGCAATTTGCATGCAAAAATGATGGGAAATGTAGTCTACAAAGGGGGGTTGGTATGCTTTAAGTATGCTTCGAGTGCGCTCAAAAAGGCAAAAGCCCGCGGACACTTTGCAGGGCTGTCCATCTGCGTACGTGTCTGCTCCCTGTTTTAAACACGCTGTAACCACCTTTAGTCTTCCCAAACCAATTAAAGTTATGAGTTAGATGGCTTGCTTGGACAGTTTATATCCAGTTTTATCATAACATGATTACATTACATTCATTTAGCAGACGCTTTTATCCAAAGCGACGTACAGTAAGTGCATACAGAAAGGTCATCGAAGTAACTACAGAACAGATAAGAAAGCACATTCTTCCCATACAGTAGCAGCTATCCCTAGTAATGAACACAATGCAGTTCACAGTGAACTGGGTAAATCAGCTCTAATACAATTCTATTCTAAATATTATATAAGACGTGATTTTTGATCATCAATTTTTCTTGCAGATCATTGTGTGCTAATTCTTTGCTGAAGCGATTACATTCAGGAAGTCACAGCAGTGTACTGAGAGGCATATGCCACACATTTATGTGATCAATAACTGATCAATATAGTTACTGTAACATTATCAATAGAAAAATAGGCCATTTTCCCCCACCAGAGTATAATGGAAGCAACATTTATTTGACACATCTCAACCAGTGACAATTTTTGTTAAAAAAATGTATCTGTTTACTGCCATTCAAGATGTGAAATATTATAATAAATGGCCTACTACATATTTAAATGTGTAACGTGCAGTAAGAAGCATTTTACAGTTTATATGAAGTATAAGTGTCAACAAAAGGTGCAACTAAATGTTTTTATTTTTCCTTTAGAGGACACAATTGCATTTGTTGCTGCAGGTGGTGTTTTAGGCAGTTGCTAAAGTGGCACAGCAAAGCCATTTATCCATGTGTATTTGAATTTCGGCATTTTGACATTGAAAAAAATGTAGTGTTTTGACACAGCTTTGAAGCTCTGCTCTGCTTTTATGCAATTATGGACAATTATTATGGTAGAGACAATTCCTGTTATTACTGTTGATAGATGTTTATCTTCTCCACCTGTCATTCTATACGAGCCCCTCCCACCCATTTCATTGGGGGCGACAGGTAACCGCTCCTCCGAAGATGCTGTACTGCCTTGGTATTCAAATCTCGGTCCTCGTGGTTCGAGAACTGCTGGTTTTCCACCCTCCCTTTACCTGGGAGTCAGGTGAGAAGGCAGTCTGACCAATCACTACCATTAATTGTTCATTTAATTACCTGGGAGAAAGAAAACCCTGGCCGGATTTGGATTTGAGGTCCAGATTTGAGTATCCATGCTTTATATTATGCTATAGAGGCCTCTCCTCCTACCTCAGGTAATACTCAATAGATGCTTCTCAGAAGGAACAGATACTTTAACCTGCCCTTGAGGCTGGATTATGGTACTGTGGTACAGTGGTGTGTGTGTGTCTGTTTATTTGTTTGTGTGCTTGTACGTGTCTGTGTTTGTTCATTTGTGTGTGTGTGTGTGTGTGTGCGCGCGCGCACGAACGCAGAGGGCAGATGTCTGAGGCTGAGTCACTCTGTTTCCCTTTCGCTGGCTAAACAGTGGGAGGCTCCGTTAGTTAGCGTTGGCGTGCTAGCTCTGCCACTGAAGACCCTCTAGTGCTGACCGCATTGTGGGGGACCTGTGGGCGGTATACCCTGGCCCATGGCTCCATGCCAGAAAAGAAAAACCTCTTTCCCCCCACTCTTGTCCAACATGTTAATAAAAACAGAGAAAACTAAACGAGGAAGGCAGCCAGCCTGCCTTTTGTCCACTCTGCTCTCACACAGCATCCTGTCAAAACTCATTTCCATGGTAACTCTACCCTTACGTCACTATGGCAACAGAGAGGATGAGGTTAATGGGTAGTACACTCAGACGCTGTGGGTCACCTTTCTCACCCCCTTCTGTCAAATATGACCGCATCTCCTGTTCTCCTGAGGGTGAGCGAGGCGGAACAGAGTGAGGCTTTGTACCGAGCTGCCTGCAGAGAATGCCGTGTTCGCGGCAGCAGTTATACAATATAAGATATACAATATAAGAACTTTGTTTTCCTGGAAGTGGCCTGAAGGAAACTTCCCTGACCTCCTTCTCTGCTGCTTCTGCGGCACTCAGGAATACATTGGATTGTGCTGTTCTCACACATTGTGCCTTTGCCTCTCCTCATAATAACATCCAGTTCTTCCATTGAATGTGCTTGTATTTTTTTAATACAGTGGCAACTGTACCTGTTGTATCTCGGGATGCTCATCATCACTCCCACTGATTTTTAGTAGGGACCTGTTTTTTTCTAGTTTATGGTTGGGACCCCTATCCCCTTTGCCAATCCCATTGTGACATCACAGTAGTGCCTTTCTGTTTCAGAATGTCCTGTTTTTGTTGTTGTACCTGTATCTTCTCAGGATGCTCATTATCACTCCCACTGATCCTTAGTAGGGACCTAATTTATATCCAATCTATGGAAGGGAACCCTATAACCTTTGCCAGTTCTATTGTGACATCACAGTAGTGCCTTTCTGTTTCAGAATGGGCAGTTTTTTTTTTTCCTGCATATGTTCGGAGTCCACAGGCCTTGGTGAGAATGCTGTTGGTCTTACAGGGGTCAGAGTGAGGACATTTAACTAAAGTCTGTATAGAGTCCCATTTCTCGAGGAGTTCTTTCTCTGACAGAGACTGACAGCATGGGAAAGCACAGCGCTGAGAGCTTTCCATCCATCCATCAATTATTTAACCCGCTTATTCCAGGGGGGGTACACTACGAAGCATTACTGAGTTAGCTGGATAACTGCGCTGAGTAAAACTTAGAGCAGCTCTTTTTACTACAGTTGAAGTTCCAGATTTGGGAGGGTCCCGGGTTTTACTCAGTGCAGTTATCCAGCTAACTCAGTGATCCTGCTTCGTAATATACCCCCTAAGTAAGGTGACAGCCTGGAGCCTATCCCAGCATGCATTGGGCGAGAGGCAGGAATACCCCCTGGACAGGTCGCCGGGTACACTATTCAGTCACACACTATATGGGCAATTTATAGTTTCCAATTAACCTAACTGGCGTGTCTTTGGACTGTGGGAGGAAACCGTAGTACCCAGAGGAAACCCCACGGGGACGCAGGGAGAACACGCAAACACGGGGAGAAAGGCTCTCGGCCAGGAACTCAAACTCAGTAACTTCTTGCTGTGAGACAACCGTACTAGAGATGAGAGCTTTTATCAGCCATATCTGAAGAGTTCTCTGGTGACGTGACTCTGACTGATTCATTGTAGCTGGTCTGATGCCAGGCATCGCAGTCTCTCAGAACTTCATAAGTGCACCACATCTCTCCTGACCAGCTGTGAGTGACAGCTGACCTCTCTTTCTCTCCCTCTCTCCCTCTCTCTCTCTCTCTCTCTCTCTCTCTCTCTCTCTTCTCTCTCTTCTCTGTCTCTGTCTCCCACTTTATATCAGATACACACCAGGAATCATATCCTCAAATCATGTCCTCCAAAATGGCAGTGACTCACATGCTGTTATTGCCCCTGTGTTTAACTGTACTGTGCTATGAGAATTCATGTTCTTGTTTGTTTTTCTGTTCTCTCTCCGCTCTACCGCAGTGAGGAGATGAGATGCACACTACATAGAGGATGCATAGGGCCTGATTTACTAAGACCTTTAGCATGCGCAAAACCTTTTAGCGCACGCAAAACCAATAACGTGACCAATGATTGATTGTGGTATTTGCTTTGCACCAATCACTGGTCATGCTATTAGCTCTGCGTGTGCTAAAAGGTTCTGCACACACTAAAGGTCTTAGTGAATAAGGCCCATAATATCTCTCTCTGAATTGCAGGATGAAAGAAATTATTAAAAATTAATTTTACGTTCAACCCAAAGTTTGCATTGACTGTACTAGAGAACCGTACTGTCCTGTGTGTGCATATCTGTCTGTTTGTGTGTGTTTTTGCACCACATTGAAAGTATATTAGAAAACGACAGGGTGGTGTAGTTTTTAGTCTTTTTGACAGAAAAAGTGCTGAAGCGTATTTTGAGCATAAATTGCATGCATAGTGACAGAAGATTGAAAAGGTTGCTGCTCATTTCTTTTCCCCCTCTGACTTACTGCTAAATCAGCAATTTAGAGAGAGAGAGAGAGAGAGAGAGAGAGAGAGATTAAAAACTTAGCCATAGGCTTGCATGTCCTGTTTCACATAAATTAATTAGAGTCAAGGTTATGTAAGCTGGAAAGAAAATATTGCTGCTTCTTGCATTGAGCCAATTGCAAAGGTAATGAATTTTTTATCAAAAGGTAAATGTTTATGTCGCTGTATTCCAAAAAAAGGTAAAAACATCTAAGCCTGTGTTAAGAAAACTTATTTTAGAATTTAGAATGACTCACCATTCATTTATGATAGAATGGTAAAAAAAAACCTTGTCATCCCTGTATAAGCTGGAGGAAAGAAGAAGAACTTTGTCATCCCCCCCCACACAGACACACACAGCTCCAACATCTCCCTGCATTGTTGATTGAGTCTTAGCTGATACTCCAGACGTGAAATCAGCAATGATTTGATGCAAACAGAACTGAGACTGTAATTATTGCATGAATGGATAATCCTAGCAAACCAATGCTCCATTGATTCAAAGTTCAACTCCCTTTTAGCTATCTTTTTTTAGTTTGCATATATATAAGCAGTACTTTTGCTTACATTACATGCATATATATAAGCAGTACATTTTCAAAAATGTCTGTTTATTACTTTAGTAATCTAGCGGTATGACAGCTATGAATACTTTTAAATACTGATGGTATTTGAGCCACTATTAAACATAATTCCAAAAAAAATTTAATAGAAATATCTGCCATAATTTCATGTGAATAGCTTGCTCACCTGCTGTACAAAAATAAATAAAAATAAAAGGTATTGTTTTCCAATAAGGTGCATGCCGTTTCCAATAAAAGGGTGTGTACACTAGGGACTCTTGATAAGTTATTTCATCCAGGATGGCCTCAAATCTAGCGTGCCAATTGTAGTCTAGCTGCAAAGGACAGTTTTATTAAATATGTACAATATGATATATATATATATTTTTTTTTACAAGCTACCTATTTACTACTCAAGCTAACAACATAGATTGCTTAAAAATTTAACATTTGTCCTTCCTCTTTCTTTTCACTTCCAGTTTGGAATGCATAATTATAATTTACCCATCCTAACTGCAATGTCGAAGGCGGTAGACATTGGCGAAGTTGAACTCCGAAGTCAGTGCAGACAAACACTGTTCCTTTGCGCTATTAAATGCAAAGGCTGAGCTGCTAAGTCCCTCTGTCAGACTAGCTCACTGTGTAACTGGCGCAGACCCTCTAATTTACCTGAAGAATCCTGAGATCAAAAAGTACAAATTCAGGCGATGGGGCGCAGCACGCGGCTAAAAAATGTGCCTTTTTGAGTTGGGGGGGGAAGACAAAGATACTTTGTGGAAACAGATGAGGCTCTTTGAAAGTGGAGTCTGCTGAAATTCTCCCGTTGCCAGGGTGACCTTTACCTCACCCTGGCGAGAAATACAGTGTCAGAAGCAGAGCTTTTGACTTCACAATGCGTTTCCTATTTCAGGGGTACGCACTAAAAAAAAAAACTACAATCTAGTAGCACTATGACATATATCACATCTCGCTATGGCATGTGGTACGACCCCGTCAAAACAACGCAATCGGTTCATTCCTACGTCGCGCGCGGAATGGCGGTTATTCAAAAAGAACAACAACAACGTGGTGGATAAATTTATGACGCAATCACCCCCCCCGACTTACATTCCTTGAGCAATACCGATCACTTGATTACTAAGGAATGTGGTTAAATCGATGGAAGTATTACGTCAGGTAAAAGATACAGGGGAGTCACGACCTTGATTGATCCCTACAGGAGAGGAGGGGTAATTCATGGCAGGCTGTGTTAGACAACATGGCAGAATGAAAAAAGTAATGACATTTTAAAAATATTGTAAAATATAGGCTTAAACTTTCCTATTGCTGCTTTGAAGCACAGATCTCGCTAACACTCACAATACGTGTTAGGATGACAGTTCACATGGAAAAAAAGGGAATGTGTCTGACTTCTCAATTATTCTCAAGTGGGGGTTGCTTATATTACAATACAATATGAGCTACTTAAATTATTTATGCTGACCTGAAGTTTTACAGTGTACTAAATCACTCAGACATTTTGAGCGTTCAGCATTTGACAATTAGAGTCGTTATATTTGCTATTAAATGTGCAGTAGAACACACCACATTGTTTAGGCTTCATGGTCGAATCACAGCCTCTCATAAGTTAACTACAGTCCCCACACTACCAATGGATACTGTCTGCATCGCAGAGAATCCATTGGCATTGTGGAAGATGCAGAGCAAAATATGAATTGGCTGTGCATCTAACAACAAAATAAATATCTGATACCTGAGATCTTTACAGCTGGTTCTGGGCATTTAACTGAATGTCTAACAGAAGGGAAAACAAATCAATTTAATTTTGAAAAGGTATGAGGCAACTGTTTACTCAATTTATTCAACTTTAATTGTATTAAGGGTAGCTTGATCTTGACATTCATGTATAACTAATATCTCAAGTAAAACGAGAGAACACAATTTTTCACACAGCACGTAGTAATTTATGGAAGCAAGTCCACTACACAAAAACAAACAGGTAGATCTATTAAGACTGATAATAATGTAGCTACGCTGGCATAACGATCACCGTGCCGCAATGTATAAATAAGTACTGGAGCCAAAGTAGCCTCGTGCTAACTCCTAACTCATCCACAGCCTTTGATCTTGTACACATTTTGAGAAATTAATCCAGGGCTAAAACGGGACCGTTTTATGTAATTTTCTATATCTGGTCTTGCTCCGGAGAGGACCCTCGAAGCTATCTGGGTGCTGTTCACATTAATGCCAGTATTTGTACGAAGCGCGAATCGCCGCACAGCACGACGGAAAACTCCGCAGATGGGATTAGTGCGGTACTGAGAAAAGTAAGGAAAGCACTCGCTTCTCACTCTCTTCTGTTAGAGAAAGCGTCAAGGGGCTTTAATCTACCAGCTGTGTGCCAGATAGATGCCAGTTCCCTTCTAGCTCTTAAGAGGGATTCACACTAGTATCCCAGCAAACAGTGGACGTCCCAGGGACGTACCATTTTAGTCCTCTCAAAGTTATGATGTGACGTTCCCTAGGGATGTCCTAAAAACATTACTCTGAAGTTAATAAAGTCCTAGGAAGGTCTCTGTTTGGTTACAATATTACAGTTAATTAAAATTTTCAAGCAATATATCCGGCTATAATATGACGTTATGCTCATAACATTCATGCGACATTCAGGGACGTTCCTGCAACGTTTGCTACTGGTTACAACATAACGTCATGTAATGAATGTATGGGGGA
Source organism: Ilyophis sp. 1 JC-2022 (assembly GCA_022702515.1). Lineage (NCBI taxonomy): Eukaryota > Metazoa > Chordata > Actinopteri > Anguilliformes > Synaphobranchidae > Ilyophis > Ilyophis sp. 1 JC-2022. Next base: position 122,089,828 of record CM040402.1, read on the forward strand.
TGTTACTAGAACGTCCCGGGAGCGTTCTCTGTGACGTCCACGTAACGTTAAAAAAAAAAACCTACAAAAAGACGTCAAGGCGACGTCCTGATGATATTTCAAGACGTCCCGGGCACCTAATTTTGTTAGCTGGGATATTCAATGTTAGATTTAAATTTGGCCGGATGGAGAGATTTCCTGCCATCGTCCAATATCTTTGCAAAAAGGGTCGTTTCAAAGAATCTTAAAAAAAATAAATACTGAATATTGTCTGGTGAAACTCCCTGTGCCCTTTTAACCCCATTCAATCACTAGCCATGTGTTTCTGAGTGGAAATTGACCAAGACCAAATTAAAATAAACTCATGTTGACTGTAAAGCTTATCTGATATTTTTCTCCGTTGAACTGGAAGTAATAAAGTAGCTGGGATATTGCATTGGATCCAAGATTAGAAGCGGAAGTCTTGGTCATTATGGGTGAACGTCATGCAGTGTAATTGGAATTTAGGTCCTCATGAGTTTAGGGAGGTGTCCCGCAAGCCTGCATGTGTTTAGCAGCTGTCTTTTAGGAATCCATTATATCTCCTTGCCTCCCCTAATTATAAGATTAACACATTGAACTTGTAATGGCAACTTGCAAATGATCTGAGTTTTCTGAAAAAAAAAATTTGTTGAAAGTTTTCATAATTACATCTGGCCAGTGATGAAATACAATGCCTTCCAAAAGTTCACATTTTGTCCTGTTAAAATTGTAGTGAAACATTTCTCTTTTCATTGACACAATAAATTCAACACATTTATGATGCAAAAACATTTTAATGAAATTTAAAATACATTTCCTCATTAATAGAAGCACCCCCCCCCCCCCCCCCCCCTTCTTATGGCCTGTGGCAGCAATAACAGCAGAGAGTCTTCTCTGGTATGTATGAGATTTACTCCACATTTAGATTTAGGAATTTTTGCTAATTTCTCCATGCAAATTTGCTCCAACTCTGCAAAGTTAGACAGAGAGCATCGTTGGACATCAATTTCCGGGTCATAACACAGATTTAATGGGATTTAAGTCAGTGTTTTGGCTGGGCCATTCCAGAACACTGACCTTCTTGTTTTTAAAGCTGTTCCTTTGTAGTTTTAGCCATGTGCTTTTGGGTCATTCTCCTGACGGGATGTGAACTTTTGTCCTAAATGCAGATTTCTTGTAGACTTAAACAGGTTTTTCTCAAGGATGTGCCTATATTGCATGGATATTCAAACATGGACATTGCATCCAAATCCGGCCCTTTCTCCCAGGTAATTAACTGAACGCTTAGTGTTCCTGATTGGCCAGACTGTCTTCACACCTGATTCCCAGGTAAAGGGGTGGAAAACCAGCAAGTCTCAGACCTTGAGGACCGTGCTTTGAATACCAGGGCTGGGCTGTATTGGTTTCCATTCGTCTTGCCTTTGATAGCAACAAGCTTCCCAGTGCCTCCTGCTGAAAATCAACCCTGTTTCCATTCGTCTTGCCTTTGATAGCAACAAGCTTCCCAGTGCCTCCTGCTGCCCAACCCTGTTCCTGGAGATATACAGTTGTGTTAAAAAACATAGCAGTACAACATCAGTAACCTGATGAACCACTGTTATTAGTAGTAGTGATATTTCTGCATGGCAAAAAATTTACTTGTAGATGTAGTAGTGTAATAGAAAAACAACAGACCCAACTGTCATGACATGCACGCTGCTTGTTCTGAGTAATTGACTCATTCATTGAAAGGGGCGTGTTCAAAACAATAGCAGTGTGGAGTTAGGGTTAGGGTTAATTAGAGAATTAATTAATTCTGTGAAAAAACAGGTGTCATTAATTGTCCTTTATTAAGGAAGAAGGGAAGCAAATGTTTCACACATTGTTATAAAATATATTTCCTTCTGAATTGCTAAGTAAAATGGGCCATTCCAAACATTGTTCGAAGGAACAACGTAATTTGATTAAAAAGTTGATTGGAGAGGGGAAAACATATAAAGAAGCGCAGCAAATTATAGAATGCTCAGCTAAAAAGATCTCAAATGCTTTAAAATGGCAACAAAAACCCGAAACACGCAGAAGAAAACAAGCAACTACTGTTAAAACGGATCGAAGAATAGTCAGAATGGCAAAGATTCAGCCAATCATCACCTCCAGAAAGATCAAAGATGATCTAAAATTACCTGTAAGTGCTGTTACAGTCAGAAGACGTTTGATCGAAGCTAAGCTATCAGCAAGAAGCCCCCGTAAAGCACCATTGTTGAAAAAACGGCATGTGCAGAATCGGTTAAAATTTGCTAAGAAACACATCAATTGGCCCAAAGAGAAATGGCGTAACATTCTGTGGTCTGATGAGAGTAAAATTGTTCTTTTCGGGTCTAGTGGTCGTCGACAGTACGTCAGACGACCCCCGGGTACTGAATTCAAGCCACAGTACACTGTGAAGACAGTGAAGCATGGTGGCGCAAAAATCATGGTATGGGGACACTACAGTGTTGGGCCTATTTATCATATACCAAGGATCATGGATCAGTTTGAATACATCAAAATAATTGAAGAGATTATATTGCTGTATGCCGAAGAGGAAATGCCCCTGAAATGGGTGTTTCAACAAGACAACGACCCCAAACACACGAGTAAGCGAGCAACATCTTGGTTCCAGACAAAAAGGATTGAGGTAATGGAGTGGCCAGCTCAATCCCCCGACCTCAACCCCATTTAAAACTTGTGGGTTGACATTAAAAATGCAGTTTTTGAAGCAAAACCCCAAAATTCACAGGAACTGTGGAATGTAATTCATTCATCCTGGGCTGAAATACCTGTTTCTAGGTGCCAGAAGTTGGTTGACTCGATGCAATGCAGATGTGCAGCAGTTATCAAAAACAATGGTTATGCAACTAAATATTAGTTCAGTAATTTAAAATGAAGTTAAATCTTGAAAAATGTCTTCAGTTTATACAGTAATGTTTGAGTTTGAAGAGAAAAATGTTGACACTGCTATTTTTTTGAACAGATTAATATTCCTTTCCTTTGCTTCCTGTAAAAGAATAACGCAGACTTGATAAAATTTGTTAATGCTTTGATTTGGAATTGAATGTGTAATGTTTCCACTACATTTGAAATATGGAACTAAAGGCTATTAAAACATATTTGCACTTTATTCACTTTTTTTACATACTGCTATTTATTTGAACACAACTGTATCTTCCTGTGGGTTTTCATTTCAACCCTAATTTGGCACACCTGATTGTACCAATCAGCAGCTCAATGAGATCTCTAGCTGTTAAATGAGGCGTCACTTTGTTAGGATTGGAGTGAAAACCTACAGGACGGTAGATCTCCAGGAATAGGGTTGGGGATCACTGCTATAGCTGGTGAAGAAGGTGTGCTTTGTTAGGGTTGGAGTGAAAACCTACAGAACGGTAGATCTCCAGGAAAAGGGTTGGGGATCACTGCTATAGCTGGTGAAGAAGGTGTGCTTTGTTAGGGTTGGAGTGAAAACCTACAGGACGGTAGATCTCCAGGAATAGGGTTGGGGATCACTGCTATAGCTGGTGAAGAAGGTGTGCTTTGTTAGGGTTGGAGTGAAAACCTACAGAACGGTAGATCTCCAGGAACAGGGTTGGGCAGCCCTGGCATAGCATGATGCATCATGCTTGACGGAAGGGATATAGTTACCTGGGCGATGACTGAGCTGTGTTTGATTTGCTTTCAGGCCAAAGAGCTCAACTTTTAGTCTAATCAGACCACAAAATCTCCTTCCTGAAGGTCTCAGGGTATTTTTAAATGGCTTCTGGCAAACTCCAGGTGTGACTCAATGTTGATCTTTCTCAGAGGAGGCTCATGTCGAGCCCCTCTCCCAAAAAAAAACAGATCTATCAAGTGCTGAAGAGATTGTTGGCCTCCGGACAGTATCTCCCATTTCAGTCTCTTAGTCACTTCACTGACAATTGCCCTTCTTGTCTAGTTGCTCAATTTTGTAGAAAAGTCTGATACTGGCAGTTTGTGTCTATTGCATTTAATGGTACGCCAAAGAAGATTCTAAATTTGCCAATATTTTTATAGTTTTTTAACTAATCTATAAAGTTCCACAGGTAGTTCCTTCTTTGTGACAGTGTATACATTGCATTACATTACATTATAATCACTTGAGAGAAACTCTTATACAAAGTCCAGAACATCAGTGTTACTCATAGGAATACCGAAACTGCAGTATCACCAAGAAGAGGTGCACTTGTAATCAATTTCTAATCAATAAGTGTAATGTTCACCTAACAAACAACGTGTACCTGATATAATCTTCTGCTTCAAGTGTGTGACCTCACAAAATTGAACACAGGAGAATCAACATAGGTGTTAATGTATTTAGGGCTTTACTAAGATCTTTAGCGTGTCAATAACATGACCAATGATTGGCCATGGTATTTGTTTTGCACCAATGATTGGTTGTGTTGTCAGTTTTGCGTGTGCTAAAAGGTTTTGCACACACTAAAGGTCTTAGTAAATCAGGGCCTTAGAGTAATCTCTCAAGAAAATGGAATACACCTGGCCCAAATACAAAGGAGGTGAATACTTTTAATTAATTATGTCATTCATATAAATTCTTTATTTATTTTTAACATTTTCTAGTTACTTAGGTATATAGAAAAAATGGCATTACATTTTATTTGACTTTGCAATACAGCAAAACAAGGAGGTGAAAATTGTATAAAGGCACTGTATACTGTCCTATGTAGTAGTACACACTATACATTGCGATATAATAAATAAATAAATAAATAAAGCAAGTCTGCTAACCACAGATGAGTACATAGTGTTGCCCCTCTGTACGAGTTAAGTCGCCTATTGAATTGCAATAAATGTCGAAGAAATACTATGGGGCAAACATTTTATGTTATTGGAAAACGTTTGTTTTACGTTCAGTTCGTTTACCGTTTGGGTAATAGGCCTATGTCATACATTTATTGTGCTTAGAGGCAGCATCCCATCGAGAGAACGAACCGAGCTCCCACGGCTGTTTGCCATCCGACCTGGAAAACGTGTCCGGCTACGGCATTGATCAGCCTGCAAACCCCATGCACAGGCTCTCAGCGGATCCTATGGGGAGGTGTAGCCTCTGTCATGTGCGCGTGAATCTGTCCGAATGTCTGAGAGATTCTGAATTACTAAATGTGACTTAGGCAGCGCAACCAATCCACCACTACTACTAAAAGCGAAGGAGATCGAGAGAGAGAGAGAGAGCGAGAGCGAGGAAGAGGTAGAGAAGAGAGAGAGAGAGAGAGAGAGAGGCACACACCCATCCACTCGCATAGAAAAACAAATACCGGTCAACTGCCCTGTCACATTCAACGCTTGCCACGCTTCGGTGCAGACTCCCAACTTGCGTCCCGCGCGGATGAGCCTGAACTCTTTCGGAACCGGCTTCTAAGAGGCATCATGAGAGATGGGCCAGGCTTGTGGACATTCTTTTCTGTGCCGTAGCCACCACCACCAACCAGCTACATCAGAGATGTAAGTGTCCCCGTGGCAGTTTGCGATGGACCATCGTGCTTTAATCTAGCCCATAGTGGCATTGAGAAGGCTGTATACCTTTTTGCGTTCATTAAGTGTGGGATTCATTCGACATGCCGTGATTTGTCGCTCAATACTGATGGGGGGAATAAAGATTGATAGCAATTAAATTAAAGCGTGTTAGGTTCTGGCTAGCTTGATTGAATAGCTAAGAATTGTGAAGGATTACAAACAACCTTTGTAATATGCTTGTCAAATGCTCTGATATAGGTTGTCTATAACAAAGTTCTAAGTGACAGATCACGATCTGCTTGCAATTTAAACGGTAAAAATAGCTTCTTTATTTCTGTGGTGTTGAAGGCTTTGATGCCGGTCTTTACCGCAGCGTTCTCTCTAAACCAGTAACTTCAAAAGCTCTACTCTTGTTGACAAGCGCCACGTGATTTCCATAATCGTCGGAAATGTTCCTGCCATTTAGGCTACTAATTTTTGATTATTTTAAAGGGTTGTCTTGTTAAACAAAATTGATGTCTTACAACAGCCGAATAAACATAATGGCAGTCCTAAGCTAACACACCAGCTGTAATTAAAACATGAATATTCATATTGTCTGCTTAATACGTAAGTAATAGGCTATATGCCATTCATTTGCACGACCATGTAGCCTAAACGCAACATTTAGTTCGTAGAAAGTGGCACTAGGCTACTACAGAAATGACATGAAGTTACATGTATCTACAATTTTTCGAACATGATGTTTGTCCTGTTGTAATATTCCAGAATAGGCCTAATGTTTATCATTGTATGGGTGGCTGAAAGTTTCTAAATATGTATCGTTTACATTTAAATGTTTACATTTAAGTCGCGGTCTTGTGACATATTTCATGGCGCAGGACATAGGCAGATTTCTATTTGAGCTAAAACTGACCTCAGTCCCTCTTCCCATCAATATTTAGTGTTTAATAAGAATCATCATGCTTAGTGGAATGCAAACTGAATGCAGTATGTGAATTGTACATTGGACTCCCAATTCCTAAAGAATCTTCCGGAGTCCAATAGGAGCCGGTTTGACACAATTAGAGTTAAACGAAGCCAATGTAACAAATGTAACTAGAGTTGATTTCACACTGAACATTTTTCTGTGCAGTGTCCGAGTGTCCTGTTTTACGCCTGTTTACCCCCCCACCACCCCAATCCCTGTGAGGTTACCCTATATTGAAGCGTGATGGTGAGGGGGACAATACTGACTGAATGAGTCAGAGAGAGATCTCCAGCCCACACTTCCGTCAGGGTTCAGTAAAATAGCATTTCGCTCCGAGTGTTGCTCGGAGCGGCACGACTGCGTGCTCATGACCGTTCTCTATAACGAGGGCCCTTCAGCTGCGATGGTTCCGTTGGCCTGCTGTCATCATCATCATCATCATCATCATCATCATCATCGTTTTCTGTTCGAGAAGGCCATCATCTATCCCACCAGTCGCTTTCAAACTCATTTCTTTCATGTCTTTCATTTTGTTTTATAAAGTTTTTTTTCTGCACTGAGCTCTGAGTCTTCTCCAGAAATCAGCCCACACTGGCTTTTCTGGTATAGAGGGGTATCTGCGTGGAATTATGGGTAGAGCATTGGACATGTGTCTCAGCGATGGACCTCGTCTCTCCTGAAAAAGGCACAAAATGAGTTAAATATTCAGCTTGAGTATTATGCACAATGTTTGCTCCAGCATAAATGCTAACAAAGGCAATAATGTAATCAAGTAGTGTGCAGGCCGGTGTACCGCTAATACCTAACCTTCCTTCCTGCTGATTCATTGTGAGTTATTAAAAGGTACTTGGAGAATGCGAAATCCAAAATAAACCTTTGCAGTTGCTGGTATTTTTGTGGTCACACCGTGATTCACTGAAATGAGATAGACACAATGGGCAGTGACAGATTCTTTCCTGGGATAAATGCATTTCCAAGGGAAAAAGGCACATTTGAATGTACACACACATGGGTGCGTCCATCAATTCAACCTAAGCTCAGCCGCGGTGCTTAAATTTCCGGCTAACAGTCACAGCCAATTGACCGTGAAGAAAGGTCTGTCCCTGAAGACCCTCCTCTTTGACCATCAGGGGCTATGGCAGAATGTGTCTTTTAAAAAAATATTTTTTTGCTATTGAGTGTGAAAACTGATCTCAGTTCAATTAAGCCTTCTTTGGGCTTTGATGAATAGGTTTTTTGGAATGTTTTTTTTCAAAATTCTAAGTCTAAATGTTCTATAACTCCATTGCTTTCAGTTACCAGTAGTGATTGTTACATCAGCATTAGAGTGTTCAGTTAAGAACATTCTAATCACATATTTGTGATCTTATGCCTTAAATGGTTAAAAACTGGTCTTCCGCAAGGTGGCGAAACTGATTTTTCACCCTGTATGATGGGCTTCTTTGATCCAGTGGAGAGAAGAAAAGGAGTAGCCAATCTGACTGCACACCTGGTGCCACATGTATAAACAGTGCTGAGCAGAAAAATGCCCTCAGAATGCCGCATAAGCGAGTTTTCATGCAGAAATTCAGATGTATAATATAACACGTGCTGCGGGAATCTGTGTACCTCTGCACACGATGGACACCGTGTGATATGCTGACACCGTGACAGGTTAGAAAATGCAAAACGTTTTTTAAGCAGATTTCTGACTTTCACCCTGAGCGTTCTTTTACTCAGTGTTATACATGTGGCCCCTGGTTTTTGGCTTTGAGTACAGGCGGTCTCTTCTGTTTCATAGACACCACATCGGGACAAACAGTTGAAAAAAGAGAGAGAGGCAGAGGTAGTGATACGTATCCTCATAATAACACATATCATGAGTCCCCCTCCAACAAAGATCTTGTTTCCCTAAACAGGTATACCTTGTCTTGTTTAGTCTAGACTCTAGAGGTTGACATTTTCAGTACCCGCCATGGTCGTAGTTTTTGACGTATCAAAGCAAATACCAAAAGGCTCATTTTTTTCTGAAAGAACTACAGTGCTACTGTTCACCATTATACAGTTTCTGTAGGCAGAGTGCTGAGCGACAGAATATTCTGGACTATTTTTGATAGCTGCTGGGAGTTGGAATATTCTGTTATTAAGATGGCAGTGGAGCAAACGAAAATTGCCTAAATATGTTAGTTTAAGCTAAGAATGACAGAGTGCAGTTGTTGAAACGAATAGCTACATCCTTAGAGTACCTTAATTTCTGTATGTGATAAAGTGTGTGTGTATGTGTTTGTATGTGTGGTTTTCTGTTTTTTTTTATCAGTGTGGCCAGTTTTATGGAGCAGTGGTGAATGCTCTGTACCTCTGCCTTCGATTAGCCAGTAATATCAATGTGGTTCATCACAATTACGGAGAGGGAAATTCTATTACATTTTGCATTACCCATTTTCTTAACAGACATCCGTAACCAGGGCAACTTGCATAGCTCCCATTTTGTGATACCCTACTCACAGACATGAGGGCCATTTCCCAGGCACCAGTCAAACCTGCAGCATGTAAGTTATTAGAACAGCCTCTCTACCGGTTTGGTGCGGCAGCCTCCTATTTCTTAGTGAGATTGAGTTGATAAGGTCTTCGTCTTAAGGCAGGAATATGACTTTGGCGATGTTGGCATGCTATTGGGTGCCAGAGGATTGGTGGGGTGTGCTCGTTTGAATATTAACCTCGGCCAATATTGCGTTTAGCAATGGAGTCTTGGTATTGATGTGCGACTCATATATTTGACCATGGGCTCCTTGGTGAGCGAGATGGGTATGGAGACAGGCTCTGGCCTTCGTGCTCCCTATTTGATATCGGCGGACATCATTTAGGGACATGTTTTGTCAGGCTGGTATTCTGAACACTTTCTTGAATGTCTATCAGACCTTTTTGACCTTGGGAGGGGTGCAGGCAAGAGGGCGAGGATGTGAGTGTATCTTTCTTCAGCTTTGCTTATTCCTGCCTTCTGAAATTCCTGGCTTCTGAGCGCTCTAGCCTGTGTTGCCTCATTGGTTAACCGTGCGTATGCACAAGTCTTGTCGTAACCTGCGTGGGATCTTTTTCGTGCGAAGCGTGCGATTCAAAAAAACTATTTTGCAAAAATACTCGCGCCTTCACAAACATTTCATGCTGTGCGCAGAAACATTTCCATGCAGGAGCCTGTTGTATCATGTCGTGCCAACATTGGAACGTCCTCCATTATCCAGGAGCAAGCAGGCAAGCACATGGGCTGTGTCCGAAATCAGAGCCCTATCTACTGCATCCTGTGTATTGTGTACTAGCATACTGTGGCTGTGACCGAATCAGAGCCCTATCTACTGCATCCTGTGTATTGTGTACTAGCATACTGTGGCTGTGACCGAATCAGAGCCCTATCTACTGCATCCTGTGTATTGTGTACTAGCATACTGTGGCTGTGACCGAATCAGAGCCCTATCTACTGCATCCTGTGTACTGTGTACTAGCATACTGTGGCTGTGACCGAATCAGAGCCCTATCTACTGCATCCTGTGTATTGTGTACTAGCATACTGTGGCTGTGACCGAATCAGAGCCCTATCTACTGCATCCTGTGTACTGTTTACAGCATGCTGTTTAGTGACATGCAGCATGTAAAAAAATATCCTCCATACTATTATCAGCGAAAATCCGTAAATAAGTATATCATCTGGGGATTTTAAGAACACTCAAATTTCAGAATTGTCGCGTACTTAACAGATTTTTAAAAAAGTATACTCAACTGGCATACTCAATAGTAGGCAAGTGTGCTGATTCGGACACGGCACCGCTCTTCTCATAACACACTCTCCCACACTCCTACATTAATTTCACCTCAGTGTGGCTCTGAACTAGGAGAAGGGTCTATTCTCAGCCATTGTTCTGCCTGCTCATTTGTAGAAGCATGGGGATTGGTGGAGGTCTCTCTACGAGGTCTTCTTGTCTGTTGGGAGTCTTCGAGAAGTCAGCTCTCAGAAAGTACATAGTGGCATACAAGCTATTTCGGGGTCTGAGATGTCCTTATCGGAAAAAAAAGCTGTGTGTTGAAGATGAGAGAGAGCTGTTGTATCAGAGCCACAGTGACTGTCCCTGTGCTACCTCTTGGAGAACCATCAGCGCCTGTCGATGCCATGGCAAAAAAGTGCTTATCGTTTGAGTTTTTTCCACCACGCTTTGCCTTGATAACAGTAAAGCTTGTCCAGTAAAATACTGACTCATTCCAATGCAGCCGTGGCTTTCTGTTCTGTGACAAATCAAGACATATGGTTTATGCTGGTTTATGCTGTTCCACATTTTTTGAATGCAATACCATGCATTTCTCCACAGGCTATTGGCACATGGTAGCACTGTGAGAAACCCGAGCATATGCCAGGGCCTTTCCCTGTACTTAAACATTATGGAAGTTTTGTAAATCTCTATCTCTGAGAGTCTATATTTTTATAGGAGGGGGTTTTCATCCATCCGTTATCTAACCCACTTATTCCTGGTCAGGGTCACGGGAGGGACTGAGGCCTATCCCAGCATGCATTGGGCGAGAGGCAGGCCCCCCCCCCCCCCCCCGAACAGGTTGCCATGGCACACACACCACTCACTCACACGCTCATACCAATGGGCAATTTAGAGTCTCCAATTAGCCTAACCGGCATGTTTTTGGACTGTGGGAGGAACCTGTAGTACCTGGAGGAAACCCACGCTGACACGGGGAGAACATGCAAACTCCACACAGAAAAACTCCTGGCCTGGATTGGGATTGACGACCAACTAATGGCTGCGCACACAGGTGACTTACCTTGCGTGTGTTTTGCCAGCAGCTGAGCCTCTTTCTCGAAGGCATTTGCATGGATGTAAAGGCTCGTGCTTAGATTGGATGTGATGTGTCACTACCAATTCACACTTTTCTCAAAGAGTGAGTTGCTTTCAGGTTGCAATATTTTCAGGAAATATATTGACTTGCTGAACCATAAACACAGGTGTTTGAGAATAGGTTTACGCAGGGGTTTTGTTATCGTTGTAAACAGCAACAGATTGGAGTATCATGGCTGCATATTTCAGCTGCAAGACTGTGACCTAAAAGAGAACTGGTTAGCCGGTTAAATATTCCACTTGTAAGTTACAACATGTTTCTTGTCAAACTAGAAGACTATTGATTAGATACTTTTAGGTACATCAGTCTAAGTTCATTGAACAGCGCTAATCTAGGAGATTAGGTAAGTGAGTTTTGAGCAGCTCGTATGTTTTCAGATGCGGTCGTATAAAGTATGAATTACTAAAATCTCATTCTGTGCTGTAGTGCACTCCTGCATCTTGTTCTTGAAGCGGGCATGGCTGCAGAGAGCACTTGCACCTTTGCAATTTGTGCTGACAACCAAACAAGCCCGAGAAACGAGCAGGAGAGAGATTGTGTGTTTAGATTCCTTGTGAAACGTGTCTTGTCTCAAGGTCGAGGAGGGAGGCGTTTATCCCCATAGAAATGAGCCTCAGCCGTATAGAGGCACCAAGCGCTCGTCTAAACAGACCTGCTCTTTTATATCACATTCATTACATTACAGGCATTTAGCAGATGTTCTAATCCAGACTTACAAAACATATAGCGTTTTTACACATATATCTATGCTGGATGTGTACTGAAGCAATGCACGTTAAGTACGGCACGACGGCAGTGTCCTACCTGGGAATCGAACCTGCCACCTTTAAGGTTAAAAGGCCTTAACCGATACACCGCACTGCCGCCTTTTTACCATGTAACTGATGCTACAGTATACACCATTATTATGACCTCTGAACTGTCGTGCTGTACAGGTAGTTGATGAACCCTGAAGGTTTCTTTGACTGATCAAGTTGTGTGTAGCCCTTTGATGATACACGGCTGCTGTTTTTTGATTGTTGAAAGCCCTGCTGTGGCTGATTTATTTGCAGAATCCAGGGTACTTTTAGAGTAAAGATCTAAATTGCTTTCAGTTGATGTCTGACGTACAGGAGGGGGATGTTTAATCAGCTGTCATTTAAAGTGCTGTTTCTGCTGACAGTCTGGACCACGGGAGACACATCCACAGACGGAGAGGGAACTTGAGAAAGACACTGACAGGATTCAGTTTTAGCCGTTTATGCAGTTATGAGTTTCGTTTGGCTTTGATACAATCGTGCCCTGATGCATTAATGCATGCAAATTCTCTGATTCCCCATAAAACCAAATTTATGAAAGCGATGAACACAAATCCCCTTTGTCTCAAAGCAATTATAGTGAGTTGAATTGTGCCTTAGAATGCATTTGATGCCTCCATGCTCTCCAGCCTTTTCATTTCCATTTTAACATGTACAAGTTACTGTAGCTACTACTACACAGGAAGAAATAGCGAATACAACCAGCTCCCTCCCTCGGTCCTCACTGCCCACAGTGTGGCGTTTGCTTTGAAGGAAGGGGTCAAGTTTTACAATTCTCAGCCTTCACTTCAAACCGTTTGTAAAGAAGTGCACATCCAACGCTGCTCATCCAACGCTGCTCATCCAACGCTGCTCATCCTCGAGAAACCTTGTGCCCTCTTCCTCGGCAGTAAAAACCCACACAGAATGTTTCTATCTTAAGGCATTGAAGGGGGTAAAAAAGAAGAAATATCATTGTGTCACACGGACTCCTCGTGACTGAAAATACAATGTTTCTCGCATCTCTATGTCCTTCAGTAGGCCTTGCTTTTCAGGACATTGGACTCTCCCAGAGAGAATGAAAAGAAGAGAAGAAGAATAAGTCAGCAGGTGCATTTTGGGGCTTTGTCCTCCTTTGGTCTTTTCTTTTTTTTTGTTACAAATTCACCGTGCAACAACAAAGATGGAAAATAAGGGAAATCGTGGACGTATTGCCGTGGACTGTGACCGTGCGACCGGAGTGGCTTTAGAATGAGAGGCTAAATGAGCAGGTGGTGGTACAGGAAGAGAGAGACGGGGGGGGTTACTGTCCATGGTCTCTGAGGGGTAGTCGCTCAGATCTCGATTGCTAAACAGACCGCTAGCCAGTGAGCAACATTCCCAGTCTCGGTCACACGCGTGTGAATTATTGAACACGGCTCGGAATAAAAGCATGTGTGTGAAGTTCAGCTGCATTTCTGTTTCTGTATGTTTCTTCATGCTCTCTGTCTCTTCTTTTGCTGACTGAGCAAGTGAGTGAATGCTTGTGAATATTGAATGAGAGGTGAAACTGCGCCAGACCCTGGCATATGGCGATGGGGCGGGGGAGGAGGACTTGGCGGATGGCATACCTGCCATCCCAATTTCTTTTGACATTCACGTTTTTTTTCGGCACACTTACTGTACGTGCAACCGAGTTCAGGCAACCTAGCAATGCTGGCCTCCACAATTCCTGTGTATTCAAACACAGATACAGTGTAGAAAATGAGAAAGACAGACATAGATAAACGGGCCTGAAAGTAACGCCGTGTTGTAGCTGCGGAGGTAAAAACAAAAAGAGAGATTTGGAAAGTGATGAATAGTCGCCTGTTGCCTCTGTGCGTGAGGGAGGTGTAATAATTAACTGGTGGAAATTGGTTAGTGACATCCCAGAGATGGGTAATTACCTGACCTTTTATGATCATCCCCCCCTGGCACGCCCCCCTCCTCTCCTTCTGTTCTCGTGTTGAAAAGTCAGGCGCATCAATGGCACTTCGCCAGTTTTAATCAGATCTCTTTCCAGAAACGCCTGCTGCACTACAATGGAAAAAGCCTACAACTAATCCAAAAATGTCCATACAAGTATTCAAAACTATATATTTTGAAATTAATTGTTACATTTGTAAAAAAAAAAATCATTTTTATTGCACTCATGGTAAACATGACTTTTTTCATTCAGTATTTTATGCTGCTCATCTTCCAGGCCGTGAATGACCCCCTTTTTGGTAGGTTCCGTTTAACCCTCTGAATTGAGGAGCTTTGATTGGCTGGCACAGTCGGACTGTGACAGGCTGAAGATGCAGACTGGGGGTTCATTCCAATCGCTTATCTTCACTCATTGAATCCTTTCCTCACGTCCTTTCCTCACTCCTTAGGTCCGTCCAAAGGAGGACGCGAGGAAAGGATGCAAGGATCAGATACGAGGACGTAGGAATCGAGGCAACATGCATTAGGCAAATGGAACGTCTTTGCACAATCAAGCGTCAGCGTCATATTATGTTCACGTGCTTAACTATAATGTTTTTTATCTTATTTTTTCATGAATAAATGTAGCTTTTGTTAGTTATAAAGAATGAGTGTCATTATGGATTAGCGCTTTTTAATAAATGAAAAGGAACGGTAAAATTGCATTTGTGTAGGGGTGTGCCTGCGACGTGGCAGATGTGGAGAGTGGTGGATAATTTATACACGTCACGCGTTCCGAGAAAAGGCTTCCGCAAAGACTACACTTGTGTTTCCTCACTGAAGCACCCTCCGGGAGCCTCCTAGTTCCCCACTCCTTGCTCCTCCAAGGAGCATTTAGCGGTTTGGAATGTCCTTAAAGGTGGCGCACCTCGATCGATTTCCGGAGACGAGGACGGATAAAATAGGCGATTGGAATCCACCCTGGGCCTTACTCAGAAGCTGGAGTTGGCCAGGGGATTGGCGCCTCTCTGGCCGGTTGACACCCCTGTGTCTTGATGGTTGACGATAACCTTATATGAATCAATGTGATGCGAGTCCCTGTTATGAGTCCCTGTTATGAGTCCCTGTTATGAGTCCATTAGAGACTACATATGCTCTATAAGATTACAAATTAACTCAGAGTTAATCTTACACTGATACAATCCTATGTTTCTGGACTCTTTGGAGGCCTACGTTGGTCAGTCCAAGCCTGCGGCTGAAGATTTTGATACATTAAGTGCCCATGTCTTTGGTGTTTTCCACTCTGGGTTTTATGAGTGGATTGGGCAAAGGCCCCTGAAAGGTGCTGTGCTTGCAGGTAAGGCTCGCTCTGAGGTGCTGTGCTTGCAGGTAAGGCTCGTTCTACGCAGCGTTCAGGACACCTTTTCCTCTTCCTCCCTCTCTGTGTGTTCCAAGCGCAGTGTCTTGATGAAATCTGATACACCGCGCTGCGCCGCTGTGTTACCCACAAACACCGGCGTCTAATCCCTGCGGCACAGCATCGCTCCCGGACTACTAAATTGTCGGATGGCGGGAAACGGCGTATGACCGTATTTCTTCTCCGTGCTCTCGATCGTGCATTATGCATTTCTTCAGGCCATGTTGTCCCTGTCACTGTGTGGAGGGAGAGCCACGCTTCATCGATTCGCCGTCCTGCGGTCACTCCGGTCCTGCACGGAGAGAAGCCACGGATGTGGGGGGTGGTAGCTCTCACGTGGCAGAGGTGCTCGGTACAATCAACCACAAAATCAAGGCTTTTGTGTTTCTGCTGTGGACTGGAGCAGCAGGTGTTTTTTTTTGTCTAATGGTGCTGTTTGTTTGTTGCCGCTTCAATTTTTCATCTAATTTTTTAAAATGTTAAACCCAGATAAATTGAGTTTTGAATTACGGTAGTTTTTTGACCAGTTCAACAATGGGTTTATTTGAGACATTGATTAAGAGATTAGTCAGGTTTTTTACTTTTTAAGTTAAAAAGGTGGATCATCGTGAGGACATGCATATTAATGTATTATTTTATATTTTTTTAACATACATTTGTAAATCCAGCCGAGCGTCTCAATTTCCCCCTGTTGTCACCGTCTCTCGATTCATACTGAATCTGAACTGATGCAAGTCCCTGTGCCATTCTCAACCAACCTCCATATGAAAATGAGTGTTACTGTGTTCTTTTCCATTATTAAATTCCCTGTGCCATTCTCAACCAACCTCCATATGAAAATGAGTGTTACTTTTCCATTATTAAAGGCGAGATCTCTCATTTTACCTCTTTCCCTCTTTTTGATCCCAGCCTTTGGTGATATTCCCGCTAACGTTCCCGTCTCTCATAAAGTTTTATTGCGCCTCTCATGGCGTTAAGTGCTCCTTGCGCAATAAAACTCTATTATCAAATATCCTTTATTTTGGTTGCCCGTCATTAACTTCCAGTCAGTCTGGAAATGCATTTCCATTAGCCGAGGGGGCTGGAGGCCTTTGGTCGTCATGGAAACGCGGCTTCCTTGTTTCACGAGTGAACGTGAGACCTGTAACATAACTTGCCCCCCCCCCACTGTCATAAGACGCCGTGTCCGTGTGCTGCGTGACACTGGTGTGCGGGCGCACCGGCTTCATCACACGCTTTTCAGAGTGCCCGGCCCGAAGTGTCACTTCATTTAATCCAAACCAACTGCTCATCATGGATTTCCAGAGAGTCTGTGGAAATGATGGAGGGAAAAGCAAAGCATGAAAAAAAGACAGAAAGAGAAGGGGAGGAGAGTATGAGAGACAGAAAGAAAAAGGGAGGGGGGAGATTAAATTGGAGACACAATATTATAAATCATCTGTCATATATATTTTTTTTTTTAAAGACTGATATGTGCTGTACACCCTCTAATAAATATCTGTACACCCTCTAAGAATTCTGGGGTGAATGGCTTGATATTTTCATTTTGAAGAGGTCAACTGCATGGTTGCCAAACAGAAAACTGGGATGAAGTGGGTTGAATTAATTTAGACTATTCTGTTCAAAACATTGCGGTAATCTATTCCTCTTATGGGTGTCAGATGAAAGATCTAATTTCAGGTGTCTAACATATGGTAGCATTAGAGAATTCAGCGTAGAAGTCAAATAACAAATAAGGGGCATGCTTTCAGCTACTGCATCAAACAAGCAACAGAGTCATCTTATCCAATGAACACAAATCTCCCAGTGTAATGATCCAATCTAAGCTCTAATCAAATCCCAGTGTAACGTCTGCAATCTTAATCATAATCAAATCCTACCGTGTAACGACTCCAATCTAAATCATAATCAAATCTCGAGGTGTAACGACTCAACACGTATCCGTAATCAAAGTCCCAAAGTGCGATTGCTACAGTCCCTGACCATAATTATAATTAGTAGTCGTAGGATTGTACAATTAAAAACACCATCCAATTTGGATGAGGTCACTGGCAGCCTGAGGGAGCAAGCTTTCTCAAGGTGACTTCTTCTTTTCTTAGTTGCAGTCGTTCCACACACACACACACACACACACACACACACAGACACTGTACACCCATACTCTCCATGCACATACCCTAACCTGGGTTCTGTTCCCTACATTACCTGAATACAATACCTTAGCATGTGCTAACACTGGCTTCACTCCGCACCCCCTCTATCTGTAATGGATATTCTGTATTTATAGCCCGGCTTCTCAGGGGCCCTGACAGCTAGCTTGTGCAGTAGTGACTGTACACATCAGTTAAATATTGAGCTGTAGGAACAGCACTAATGCTATGGCTCAGTTTATCATTTGCTTACAGCTGAATAACAAACAATTTTTCTACTTACTTTTTGCTGTTGTTGTTGTCCTTACTTTTCTCTCTGGAGAAGTGTGTTGAGGTCTGGAAGACTGCAGCAGTTATTAAATCAGGACCTTGGGGTTATTCTCTGAGCAGAGAGAATGAGAGATGAATGCTTTCCTGTAGCGCTGCGTATGCACAGACGCACAGATGCATTGTGGGTGTATGAAGTAACAGCCCACAGAGGTGAGCCGGGTCAGCAGGAGGCGTATGCCATGTGCAGCAGGGATGCTCTTCAACGCCCACATGTACCAGTGTGCTTTTATCACAACAATGATGATAGATGTGTTTTTGCCTAGTTTATCTTTGCTTTTTTTTTCCTGACCCCCTGCCAAGGTGAACAATATTGATTGGACATGGTGGAGCATTCCCATTGGTTAACTCTCTGGCAGATATATAAATGAAAAATACACTTTTAAAAATTCTGTTCTGCCCTTGTTAGCACTGCCAGTGTGCATGTGTAGGTGGTCTTATGCTTTTGTATGTCCCTGTGTGCTGGTATAAATACGTGTGCATGTGAGTATACGTTTACATAGGTGTTTTTACATGTGTATGTATACATTCCAGTGTGTATGTATGCATACATGTCTGCACATGCATGTATTCATGCCTGCTGTGTGTTTGCATATCTGTGCGTACTGTATGTATTTATGTATGTGTGCATGAGATTCTTCACCCAGCACCAGGGGCTTTGTTTGTGATCGGTACTCTTGTGACTTGCGCTTTATTCTGGTGTCCATTCTCTCACTGAGGAGAGAGCTTTTGGTGGAAATGAGTCAGACCACGTAGAAGGATCGGTCTCCATGGATATTGTTCTCTGAATAGCCTTCCTCACCCTGGTCTGCAGGATAGGCATAATGAGCGCTGAATATGTGCCCAAAGGGAGAGCCCAGGATGCCATTGCTCTACCTGTACTCTCCTGCTGTTCTCTGGACGTCAGTCAGGGGGCACTGTCGCATAGATATTAATTCAGTTGTGCCATATCCTGTTCCTGGAGATCTACCGTCCTGTAGGTTTTCACTCCAAACCTAACAAAGCACACCTCATTCAACAGCTAGAGCAGTGATCCCCAACCCTGTTCCTGGAGATCTACCATCCTGCATGTTTTTACTCTAACCCTAACAAAGCACACCTCACTCACCAGCTAGAGCAGTGATCCCCAACCCTGTTCCTGGAGATCTACAGTTCTGCAGGTTTTCACTCCAATCCTAACAAAGTACACCTCTTTCAACAGCTAGAGATCTCATTGAGCTGCTAATTAGTAGAATCAGGTGTGCCAAATTATGGTTGAAATGAAAACCTGCTGGACGGTAGATCTCCGGGAACAGGGTTGGGCAGCCCTGGTCTAGTTGTTCCTTGTTGAATCACCAAATTTCTTTTTGCTCTCTGAAGAAAAGATTTTTCCTTTTTAAAAAAAAACGTATTTTAATTTACAAAGTATGTACGTGTAATTTACACAGATGTTTCGGTGGACCCTCTCTGAGGGAGAGATATAGCATGAGAAAAAAAATAAATTAAGCAAACAAAATGTCATAAAGCAAGACAAATGATGTTAATGTGCAGTATATTTTACCGTGCTTTTACTGTGCATATTGTACGGTTTTGCTGTATATTCTTACCGCACTTTTTCAGTATTGTAGCTCAGTAAAACACAAAGTGCTCTTGCTTGGAGTGGCTGACTGTGACTTGTGAGAATTGCTCTAGGGCGGAAAACAATTGTTTGCTAAATTGGAGTGTTTTTCATCTTGCCTTTTTGTATTGCCTGGTAAGATCACCCGTGGTAGAAACAAAAATTATCTACATATTTTAATCTTTCACAGCCTGGACGCAAGTCATGTGCTCACAGAAATAAAATCATAGTTGGTTAGTAACGTAACCTTTCATATCAAACGTTCATATCAGTGTGTGACAGATGCTTTCTCCTTACCCATATCAGGCTTGGATCTGTAACTCTGTGCTGTCACTCATAACTTTAAGAAGATATGGGCTTTGTACGCAACACATTTGCGAATTCAGTTACAGTAGAGTGACTACATGCGCAGAGACCGGTTTAATTCCCATATGGATGCTGTTTTAATGCTGCTTGTGTGTTACTGCAGACTGTATATAGACTAGCTGAATCAAAAATTAAATATATACTCGTTAATATTTAGAAATATTTTTATTTGGCTTTGCAGAGAAGTAGATAAAATGTTAATTGTTGTGTCTACAATTAAGACATACACCAAAACTCTGGAACACTTTCCCACAAAACATTAGAATAGCAGATTCAGTTGGTAATTTTAAAAAGGAGCTCAAAACCTTCCTTTTTAATTTGGCTTTTAATTAACTTTTTATTCTGCTCATTGATACTTTTTCATATTTGTATTTTATTTTATGACATTTTTATTGTTATCTTTCATTTTACTTATTTATTTATCTTACTCATTACTCATTGACTCTTTTATACTAACTATTTTATTTTTATTATTCATGTTTCCATTTGAATATACACTGTTTTATTTTTCTAGTTTATTCTCCTTGTTTCTATGTTTTAAACCTTTATAACTGATTATGATTGCTGTGCTTTTCCCTGTTTTTTGCTTTTGTTTTTATTTTTCCTGTTAAGCACTTTGAGCTGCAGTCTGTATGAAAGGTGCTATACAAATAAAGTTATTATTATTATTATTATACAAGTATGGTCGTTTTTTGGGCTGTGACTAATTATTGAAAGGCAGCAAATGGCAAATAAAATCCCATACAGCTGGTTGCTATTCCTTTGAGCTCAAAGGAAAATCCATTGATGGCGGCTTTGTAAAAACACACAAACAATATATGGCTTTTCCACTGTTTTGTTCCCTGAATGGACCATTACTCACTTGTTTATATGGCATTTTGGTGTTTTACCCACTGCGGGGGACTGTGTTAATTTATAATATATAACCAATCATCTCCAGTGATCTCCACACAACACTAATCATAGTAAAAACTGTCAGAAGTGCCCTCTTTGCTGTGATGAGTGTGGCAGCCTTGCCCAGGGGATAAGAGAAAGCAAGAAACAGCGGATGGCAAATAGAACAAGGGCTAATTTATTCTCTCTTGTGGGGGGATCGGAAAACCCGAACAAAAACAACCAAAAAGACAAACTAAGAAACACTAAAACAGGTACTAAAAAAGATAGTCCTCTCAATCAAACTGGGAGGACCGTTTGTGAGGCATAATGTGCGGTTGCTGTGTCTCCAAAGGTCTCTAAAGGCTCAGCCGACTCAGTGCCCTTCCATACTATTGGGTGTGTTTGTTGAGTACACTGGATGAAAAAGTTGTTAAGTAGGTGAAATGTTCTCTCGGGCTGTGTCTGAATCAACACCCTTCCGTACTATTATTGAGTATTTTTGTCGAGTACACTGGAAGAGAAAGTTGTTAAGTAGGCGAAATGTTCTCTATGGCTGTGTCTGAATCAACGCCCTACCGTACTATTGTTGAGTATTTTTGTTGAGTACACTGGATGAGAAAGTTGTTGAGTAGGCGGAATGTTCTTTAAATGTAGTGTACTTAAAATCCCCAGATGATCTACGTATTTCCGGGTTTTCGCTGATAATAGTACGGAGGATATTTTTCGCGTTCATCTGCATGTTGTGTACTAAACAGTATGAAGTAAACAGTAAACAGTATGCTAGTACTCAGGAGGATGTGGAAACACAAGTGTAGCCTTTGCGGAAGCCTTTTTTTGGAACGTGTGACGTGTATAAATTATCCACCACTCTCCACATCTGCCACGTCGCAGATATACCCCTACAAAAATGCATTTTTACCGTTCCTTTCCATTTATTATAAAGCGCTAATCCATAATGACACTCATTCTTTATAACAAACAAAAACCATGTTTATTCATGAAAAAAGGGGCTAAAAGCATTATAGTTTAAGCACGTGAGCATAATATGATGCTGACGCTGGATTTTGCAAGGACGTTCCATTTGCCTAATGCATATTGCCTCGATTCCTCGGTCCTCGTATCTGATCCTTGCATCCTTCCCTTGCGTCCTCCATTGAGCGGAGCTAAGGAGCGAGGAAAGGACACGAGGAAAGGATCCAAGGAGTGAAAATAAGCGATTGGAATGAACTCATTGTCTGGGTTTATTACCCATCAGTCCTCCAAGGTGTGTGAATCTGCAGACTGCTCTTGCTCTGCAAGGTCTGGAGGCTTCCCAGCAGAAAGTGTGACATCAGCCAAAGGGGAGGAGCTTCTGTGGACAGAGTTTTATACTCACTATGGGTGTCACTAAAATGACATCTTGTTACAATGGCTGTTTGAACACTAGCATCTCATTCCATCATCCAGCAGTGAGAACGGGTCTGATATTCCATCATCCGTATTGAATAGCTTGTGGGCGGAATTAAATAAAGCGTACGTTACAAAGCCACCAATTAGATTGGTTGCTATTTGTTTTGGTAATTACTTTTGCCAATTCCTCCTATGCCCTAAATCCCTAACATGTCCTGTCATAATATAAAATAAATACTGAACTTTTCAAGCCTTGTCGGGAATATTGCTCTTGCACAAGATTCAATTTATTAAATTCAATTGTTATAGAAACTGGAAATGACGTGTCGTTGTAACTGTGTAGGATGATACAGAAAGAATGGACATCATTTAAAATGATAAAACATGTCCTATGTTTTTCGTAGAGGAGATCAGTAGATCTCGTGGTCTATCTGAAATTCAGCAAGAAAACCATGTGCTTTAGCTCTAGGCATTTTAGATTTTATTCAAGAACAAGTAGTGTTTGGGTGATTATGAAATCAAAAGTTTTTTTATTTCAAGAGAGCTACAAGGTTCACTGAAAAGTTAAAATCAAATGATCCATATAATTATCTCTTATTTTAAGATAATAGCTTCTAAGAAGAGGTTATACACGCTGCTCAAAGGGAGAGTATTCTAGTGTGAATAATGTGTGGCATCTTCGTAATATCACTAGACGTAGAGAGAATTGCTTTTGAGATTAGACCAGTAACAAATGAAGTCTATAGTGGCTTCATTATAGTGTTTCACAGCAAGTTTTCTATTTTCCAAAGTAAATGAGAGTTGTGTTCTGACTCCACCTACGCAGGGCATTAAGATGGATTGGGATGCCTACTGTGTACAACTTAGATTTGACTACATGTGAATTTATATGCACTGTTCACCTCGGCACAATTCACAGTGGCGTAGCGGCTATGCCTCAACTGGGATTGGAGCCCGTGGCCGTGTGATTGGACGTTCTCCTGCCTCATAAGCAGACTGGTGTTGAAACAGCTCAGTCCATATATTGATCTCTTTTTTTTTTAGGACAGACGCTTTAGTGCTTTTCTGTCAGTAATATTTTCCCCTTGGGGGAGATGAATTTACTCTTCCTCCACCACCAATACTTAAGCTCAGTTCTGCTTTTACCTGAAATTATTTCAGTTTTCTCTTGGATTCTTTAAAAAGAAAGGGAGGACATATTCTAGGTGTTTTTCTTCGGAATGTAGTTTCATTTTAGTCTTTATTTTTGATAACTTTTCTTTAGTGACAATGAAATGCATGGTTTTAGACAGAGCGCAGTCACCCATCTCATTAAGAAAAACATACGGGCCTGATTTACTAAGACCTGTAGCGTGTGCAAAACCTTTTAGCACACGCAAAACCAATAAGATGACAAATGATTGGTCATGGTATTTGTTATGCACCAATGTTATGTTGATTTGGCGCTGAATGGATCTGCTTTAGGTACTACTCTGGAGCACGGGCATCTCCCCCCGCTAAACAGGAGATGGCCAGAAACCCCCCAATACTAAAGCAGATCCAAACAACAGGTGGAAGCTGGGGTGGTGGAGGGTGATAGCAAATTAATTTTAACGCAAGCTGTAAGCAGAGCATCAGAAAGCAGCAGAGAGAACTGATTCTTGGTTTAAAAGGGCGCTCCATTAGAGGTGTGTGCATTTGATTGGTTTAAAAATGGTGCTCCATTAGAGGTGTGTGCATGTGATTGGTTTAAAAAGGGCGCTCCATTAGAGGTGTGTGCATTTGATTGGTTTAAAAATGGTGCTCCATTAGAGGTGTGTGCATGTGATTGGTTTAAAAAGGGCGCTCCATTAGAGATGTGTGCATGTGATTGGTTTAAAAATGGTGCTCCATTAGAGGTGTGTGCATGTGATTGGTTTAAAAAGAGTGCTCCATTAGAGGTGTGTGCATTTGATTGGTTTAAAAAGGGCGCTACATTAGAGGTGTGTGCATGTGATTGGTTTAAAAAGGGCGCTCCATTAGAGGTGTGTGCATGTGATTGGTTTAAAAAGGGCGCTCCATTAGAGGTGTGTGCATGTGATTGGTTTAAGAAGAGTGCTCCATTAGAGGTGTGTGCATGTGATTGGTTTAAAAAGGGCGCTCCATTAGAGGTGTGTGCATGTGATTGGTTTAAAAAGGGCGCTCCATTAGAGGTGTGTGCATGTGATTGGTTTAAATGGGCACTTTATTAGAGGTGTGTGCATGTGATTGGTTTAAAAAGGCGCACCATTAGAGGTGTGTGCATGTGATTGGTTTAAAAAGGGCGCTCCATTAGAGGTGTTTGCATGTGATTGGTTTAAAAAGAGTGCTCCATTAGAGGTGTGTGCATGTGATTGGTTTAAAAAGGGTGTTCCATTAGAGGTGTGTGCATGTGATTGGTTTAAAAAGAGTTCTCCATTCGAGGTGTGTGCATGTGATTGGTTTAAAAAGGGTGTTCCATTAGAGGTGTGTGCATGTGATTGGTTTAAAAAGAGTGCTCCATTAGAGGTGTGTACATGTGATTGGTTTAAAAAGGGTGCTCCATTAGAGGTGTGTACATGTGATTGGTTTAAAAAGGCAGCTCCATTACAGGTGTGTGCATGTGATTGCTTTAAAAAGGGAGCTCCATTACAGGTGTGTGCATGTGATTGGTTGAGTATGAGACGCGTGGTTACTAGCCTACCATGTTCGGCTACAACGAGAGGTTTTCTGACAGAACTTGCTCTGCGCACTCATCGTTTGCGACGCATTTCTTCTAGAATAACTGCAGCTATAAGGTTATCAGATCCAATGTTTTACTGAAGCAATAATGAGAGCTTTAATTCATCTTTAGTTTTTCATCACCGTTACTGTACATGTCTGTTGCGTCCTTCAGATGAAAAACAGGAGTCACTGAATACTGTCTTGGCACCAGTTTAAGCTCAGAGAGTTCCTAGAGCTCTCTTGTGAACTGAATGTTGGCTGCTTATCTGAGGAATGATGGGTAATCTCTTAAATCTTTTAAAGTCTTTTAAGTTTAACAGTTTTCAGGATGCTGTTGCACAACCAGTCACTGAAAAATGTGTGGTTTTTGTGACAAGAGTTAGCCCTTTACCAACTTAGAAAATTTAAATGTTGTGCCAATCAGTTCTACCCAGGATTTGATTTATAGGAGTAATTATAGTACATATACAGTATAATTACAGTACATATACAGTCATGGCCTCTGTGTAGTACCCGTAACATGCGCTCTCATGTTCAGAAGTTCAGTGATGGTTTTTTTCTGTCTGTGAAGTGATCATTTTAGCGTGTCTAAACTGTTCTGTTCTGTACTTGTGAATATTAACTGATACTTTCAGGTGTCTTCTACATCAAAGACCGTTGGAAATCAAAGTACCTTTGAAACAAACATCATTGAAACTTAAACATCTGGTTTTAGGGGGTATAGTCACACACCCACTGTTACAAAACCTTGGTGCTATTAAATTATTAAATGATTATGAAATTGTCTGTTATTGAGAAGTGGACCAAGCGAATGGGACAGTTGACACCCAAGACTGTTTCCTGTTGGCGTCATGGAAGGTGGTGCTTTAACAAAGACACTCAGTTCTGAAGCTTGCTTCTGGAACATGGAGTGCTGATACCTCAGTTGGAGCAATCAGTAGCAATCAGGCCAAACGTTGCAGCACTAAGATGCGTGACATGCACCCTGAACTACCTGGCTTCATATTAGTGTATCGGTATCAGTGGGGAAATGATTGGAATGTATTGGGGTGAAGGGGTTGCACTGAGGTGTAGGCGCTGTTGGCAAGGAATGCAGTTTCTGATGTGGAAGGAGAGATTGATAGAAAGTGATTTGTGCCAATCATAAAAGAAGGGGTCCGCCCCCCCCCCCCCCCACCACTCTGCACCACATTTCCCCAATTTTCCAACCCTTGTGAGCTGATGTCGGCTTTCATCATCATCATCATCATCATCATCATCATCATCATCATCCTGGCTGAACCGGATGGATTGGCCGCGCTCTCGCTGCTGTGCTGCTTTCGTTTCCAGTCACTGGGGGGGGGGGGGGGGGTTTCGTTTAACGTGCTGCGCGCGCGGTGTGAGTGCAGCCTGGGGGGGCACGTGGGGCCAGGGGGATGGCGGCCACCCACGTACCCGTTTCGAATTCGGAAAAAAAGAAGGGGGATGGGGGGGATGGATGTGACCAGAGCACCAAGGGGGGGGAAGGGGGGGGGGGGCGGTTTTGGGTTTTTTTTTTTTTTTTTTTTTTTTTTTTTTTTTTTTTTTGTTTTTAATAGGGGAGATACCCCTCTCCCCCCCCCCCCCCTGCCCCTGCAGCCCCTGCCAGTGGGGGGGGGGGGGGGCTGGTGCAGTTCCAACACTCTTTGTGTCACATTTTAGTTGAAAACTGCTTGCCTCATGGCTTCTCAACCAATGCTGATGTTATCACAACCACTCCAGCCACCTCTATACAACAAGGAGAATTAAGTATTAAACAACGTAATCTTTGTGCTTCTTTAACTCCCTTTGGGATTTGTCCAGTTTAATCACGCTCTTACTCTGCAGGCAGAAGGGAATTGCTCCACTTGAAGGGCACAGCCTGATTTTCTACCATATCCATAACTATTCCATCTAGGAGATGACTGCATTCTACGGATATAGAATTTTACTATATTTTATTGTTCATTATATTATCCTTGTGCCTGCACAGTTAAATTCCCAGTGTTCATTCAACTCGAACAGAACAGACATAAGTCCAATATGTACTCGGTAAGAGTTGATTTAACACGGAATATTTTACTCTGTTGTGATGCTGCCCTTATGTGAGGTCCACCCTACTGATTGGCTGCTGGTTCCTGTGTAAGTATCTGATTGGCTGCTGGTTCCTGTGTAAGTATCAGATTGGCTGTTGGTTTCTGTGTAACTATCTGATTGGCTGCTGGTTCTTGCGTTAGTATCTGATTGGCTGCTGGTTCCTGTGTAAGTATCTGATAGGCCGTTGGTTGGTGTGTAAGTATCAGATTGGCTGCTGGTTCCTGTGTAAGTATCTGATAGGCTGCTGGTTCCTGTGTAAGTATCTGCCTGTAGAATACATGTGACACCAGGCAGAACATATGTTGCTTGACTGGGCACCAGTGTTGGCCAGAGGCAGATTCTCCTGTAGTCCTTAGCTGTCAGAGCCTCTGTTAGAAGACTGGCTGTGACTCCAGCTCCTCTGGGTCACGCTCTGGCACTTTGCCTTTCATTTATTAATGCTAACGCTTCGCAGTGTCGCCCATGCGGCAGATTAGCCCTAAGTCCTCCAATGGTGCTAAAACAGGAAGTTGTTATCGCAGCCCTGCGCTAAGGTCTGCTTGAAGGCTAACTCAGGAAGCCTGAGGATGCGCCAGATAGGCACACCAAGGCGTTTGTTTCCCCTCCTGAGCAAATGTTAGCGTTCGTTTTATTTGGACACCTCTCGGCGAGAGCGGCTCGGTGACGGCTCCAGGTGTTTGCGTTTGATGGGCCTGCTCTTGCAGGATGTGTCTTATCTCCCGGGCGGCACAAAAACCGAATCAACACACGATATAAACAAACTAGGATGAAGCTGGA
Organism: Ilyophis sp. 1 JC-2022; assembly: GCA_022702515.1. Classification (NCBI taxonomy): domain Eukaryota; kingdom Metazoa; phylum Chordata; class Actinopteri; order Anguilliformes; family Synaphobranchidae; genus Ilyophis; species Ilyophis sp. 1 JC-2022. The sequence goes on from CM040402.1 coordinate 122,117,564, forward strand.
GAATTAAAAGGCGGGCCTTTCTTATCATCCTGCCGCCTGTTTGTTTACTGAGGTGAAATAAAAAAACGGCTCAAAGCCAAGTCAGCCCCCACATGGAGAGAAGACTGTCGGAAATCATACGCACGTCTGATAAAAAAGTCTCCCTTTTTCTTTCTCTCTCTCTCTCTCTTTATCTGTCACTCAATTCAAGTCAATTTAAACACTTTACTTGTGTGTTTTAATTACAATAAAACATTTGTACAGTTAAAATAATAATTTATATAATAATATTATCTTGCTCGCTCTTGCATTCGCAATTCAGTTTGATTAAATACATTTTAATGGTGCTTTATTGACCAGACAGCAGGTACAGTAGTCATAGTAATAGTAATATAAGTATGAAATGGTAAATATGTAACGTTGACATGGTTTAACATAAAAACATGCAAATGTCAACATAACAGTAATTATAGGAACATTATCATGAAAAACAAATACAGGCGAGTTAAACTGATAGCCGGAAACTACGTAAGTAGTGAACAAAAAATAGAAAGGCCCCAATATTCCAACAGTTCTGGTGGTTCTGTGGCATGCTCCTGTCATGGTTTGGATGACAGCGTACCCTGTGGTGGGGAGATTGACGTGACACTGAGTGATCGTCTTCACCAAGACGAGTGTTTTTCGAAGGACCTGCTTTGCAGAGCAAGAATATTCACCCAAATGTTTGCGGCGCCGATGTAATCCATTCACTACGATCGTCTCAGCCACCAGATCTGAACCCAATCAAATGTTTATGGAATATTCTGGAACGACGCCTGAGGCAGGCTATTCCATCTTCATCGGTGGGTGTTTGAGTTCATTGACTTTTCCATGGAAGAGTGCCGTTCTCTTTCTCCTGCGGTATTCCAGTCAGTGGGAGATTCTGACACGGTAGAAATAATAGAAAATGAAACATGCTCAACTCAAGATCTATTGACTAACAATTGGGTGCTGAATCCCACAAAAAATATAATCGAAAAAAACCAAAACCTAAGAACATGATGTAGGGTCGGACTGTGCATATTGTGCCTCACCTGTATGAGATAAACTCGTAGTTTCATTTATTTAGTGAGTGCTGTCTGTTTTTCCCCCACTATTAGATTCTGACACAGTGCATATACGCTGTGTCGGAAGCCTGCAGTAGCCCACCACACTATTGCAAGACTTTTCATCGACATCGCTTTCCATTTTTCTTCAATAACTGTACATAAACAATTGGCGCAAGTTATTGAGAGATTCTGACACAGTGCGTACAGGCTGTGTTGGAAGCATGCTGTAACCCAACACCCTATTATATGCGTAGCATTTAATGAGAGCGGAATGGTTAGACCATAACACACCCACGATAGGTAATCTTTTGTTGCAAGAATTAACATGTGGAAGGTAGGTTTTTCTTTTAATAGGATAGATAAGAGAAGATATGGGAGAGGGTCATGGGAATCAGGGTGGAGAAGGGGAGGAGAGGTATTTCGTAAATAGACGTCTCTTGGTTACCGCAGAAGGTAGGGAGGGACTTATTGATTGGTGAATTTTAGAGACTTTGTTGCTGCACAGAGTATACTCTTTCTCTCTCTTTCTCTCTCTCTCTCTCTCTCTCTCTCTCTCTCTCTCTCTCTCTCTCTCTGTCTGTGTCTTTGTCCCCGTCTTGGAATTGTCATGCCATGTGTCCTTTTAATTCAACATGAGGACACTTAGGGGACACTCTTAGTATTCTCCTTGGAAACGGAATCAAAGGGATCTATTTAAAGATGCTATTTTAGCCTTGTAGCCTGATCTGAGAAGTGTGCTACAGGACAAGAGGGCTGTAATCACTCGTACACACACTCCCGCAGTAGTCACATTAAGACGGGTGACACGCACAGTGGATGCATGCAGTTGTTATTTGATGAAAGGACAGGTCCATTGTATCTCTATCTCTTGTGTTATGACAGCAATTATAGCAATTGTGGCAGTATCCGTATGGTGTTTCATTATGAGAGTTCGCTCTGTCGATCGTGTCTAGATTTAATAAATTAGCATTTTTAAAAAATTGATGGTCTTGTAAGTCATTCTGGATAGGGGACTTACAAATACAAAATGAATAATACTTTTCTATCCCCACTGTACCACAGTGCATTTTAACTGCATACTAGCCTTTTGTAACATACGTTAAAATATTCTTGTCATAAAAATAACCCTCAATGTCTGCCTTGGATGTATATGTGCCAATGTTGCATCATCAGACTGTTCCAAAAATAGCGCATCCCCACATAGCAACCATCAATGAATAATTGATTTTAAACATGCCCTGGAATCCTCAGGAATCTTGGGAAATAGGAGCGTAATGCGTTATTATACACTCGCTCCTGGAGGCAGTCGAGAGGTGGGGGGGGGTCCCAGAAGCTGGTGGTGTCTAAAGACGGGGCAATGGGGGACAGGTAGAATTGCACCCCGTGAGCCCCCTGATACCTCCTGGTCGGGGGAACAATGACTGGGGGTCCCGTAGACCTTAATAAGGGGGCACCTTCAGTTATTTTCATCTGTAACTTAGAACAGGCACATTTCCGATGACTCATACCTGTAACAAAAAAGGAATCTCGGCCACCATATTGTGAACTTTAACTCAGTGGTATGATAACAGCTCAAGCAAGCCTAATTAGTGGAGAGCTCAGTTTGAGGGAGAAGCAGCATGTAACGCGTGGTGCTGTAGGTCCCCCGGATTGATTGATTTGATTGCGCCGTGTTAAGTACACATTAAAATGGCCGGTGTTAATTCAACTCTATAGAGTGTGTATATGAGTCCATTCTGGCCATAGTGGGATTCACATAAATTCGGTAAGAGTTGATTTAACACTGCACATTTTTACCGTGTACTGGAAATGTTGAGATTTCACAAAGAGTGACGGATTAATGGCGCTCTGTAGCGAGGGATGAGAAAGGGAAGGAGAAAAGAACGAGGGAAGGTGAAAAGATAAGCCTGAATTGAGGGAGAGCCACAAGGAGAAAAGAGACAAGTGCAAAGTCAGAGGCTTTAACAAAACAGCGTTATCTCATTCAGCCCTGCAAGGCCGAGTTGACTCTGCGATTCTCATTCCAGCGGCGTGTTCTGTAAATCACTCACGGCTAAAGCCAGGGGAACAAAATCCCCAAAGTCATTTATTTGCCTTAATTAAACAGGGAGGAAAGTGCCAATTCAGTGGTGTTCAGTGCACTTAGAGGGAGATTCGAGATTGAATAACTGAAGTATACACAGTGAACAGAGAGGTTTATTTTCTGCTGATATCAAACCCATATAATTCTTAAGGTTTCTGTCTTTTCTACAAATTTGTGAAGTTGTGAAGAGGTCATCAGTGACTGTTAATCTTCGTGGACTGGCTAATAGGCTAATAGGCTAATAGGCCGACGGTTTGTCTCGAGGCAAACTTCACACACTGCGGTCCATGTAGGACTATAATAGTCTTGTCAATATTCTTGGATTTGAATGTCAGTTGTGACTTATTAAAACTGTCAGTTTAGCAATGCAGGGATCTTAATATAAAGCATGGAATAGCAACATTTGAAGTGGTACTCCTTCTGACTCCTTCTGAATATGAACTCCATTATCACATCTGTGTGATCTGTGCTGGAGATTGAGCTTGTATGGCCAGACAGAGGGACAGAGCGGAGAGTGTGTGAGAGAGGGACAGAGCGGAGAGTGTGTGAGAGAGGGACAGAGCGGAGAGTGTGTGTGAGAGGGACAGAGTAGAGAGTGTGTGTGAGAGGGACAGAGCGGAGAGTGTGTGTGAGAGGGACAGAGTAGAGAGTGTGTGTGAGAGGGACAGAGTAGAGAGTGTGTGTGAGAGGGACAGAGTAGAGAGTGTGTGTGTGAGAGGGACAGAGTGGAGAGTGTGTGAGAGGGACAGAGTGGAGAGTGTGTGTGAGAGGGACAGAGCGGAGAGTGTGTGTGAGAGGGACAGAGTAGAGAGTGTGTGTGAGAGGGACAGAGTAGAGAGTGTGTATGAGAGGGACAGAGCAGAGAGTGTGTGTGAGAGGGACAGAGTAGAGAGTGTGTGTGAGAGGGACAGAGCGGAGAGTGTGTGTGAGAGGGACAGAGCGGAGAGTGTGTGTGAGAGGGACAGAGCGGAGAGTGTGTGAGAGGGACAGAGTAGAGAGTGTGTGTGTGAGAGGGACAGAGCGGAGAGTGTGTGTGAGAGGGACAGAGTGGAGAGTGTGTGTGAGAGGGACAGAGCGGAGAGTGTGTGTGAGAGGGACAGAGTGGAGAGTGTGTGTGAGAGGGACAGAGTGGAGAGTGTGTGTGAGAGGGACAGAGCGGAGAGTGTGTGTGAGAGGGACAGAGTGGAGAGTGTGTGTGTGAGAGGGACAGAGCGGAGAGTGTGTGTGAGAGGGACAGAGCGGAGAGTGTGTGTGAGAGGGACAGAGCGGAGAGTGTGTGTGAGAGGGACAGAGCGGAGAGTGTGTGTGAGAGGGACAGAGTGGAGCGTGTGTGTGAGAGGGACAGAGTGGAGCGTGTGTGTGAGAGGGACAGAGTGGAGCGTGTGTGTGAGAGGGACAGAGTGGAGCGTGTGTGTGAGAGGGACAGTGTGAAGAGTGTGTGAGAGAGGGACAGAGCGGAGAGTGTGTGTGAGAGGGACAGAGCGGAGAGTGTGTGTGAGAGGGACAGAGTGGAGAGTGTGTGTGAGAGGGACAGAGTGGAGCGTGTGTGTGAGAGGGACAGAGTGGAGAGTGTGTGTGAGAGGGACAGAGTGGAGCGTGTGTGTGAGAGGGACAGAGTGGAGAGTGTGTGTGAGAGGGACAGAGTGGAGAGTGTGTGTGAGAGGGACAGAGTGGAGCGTGTGTGTGAGAGGGACAGAGTGGAGCGTGTGTGTGAGAGGGACAGAGTGGAGCGTGTGTGTGAGAGGGACAGAGTGGAGCGTGTGTGTGAGAGGGACAGAGTGGAGCGTGTGTGTGAGAGGGACAGAGTGGAGCGTGTGTGTGAGAGGGACAGAGTGGAGCGTGTGTGTGAGAGGGACAGAGTAGAGAGTGAGTGAGAGAGACAGAGTGGAGAGTGTGTGTGAGAGGGACAGAGTGGAGAGTGTGTGAGAGGGACAGAGTGGAGCGTGTGTGTGAGAGGGACAGAGTAGAGAGTGTGTGAGAGGGACAGAGTAGAGAGTGAGTGAGAGAGACAGAGTGCTTGTTGTTTTTGCTGAAGTGATGTAGGGGCTGTTTCCATGGAGCGTGGGTGCTACATGGATTAGGTGGGTGGTTGGGTGGGGGGTTGGAGGGAGAGAGGGAGAGAGGGAGAGACCCATCACTGGTATACGATAAGATATGACTGCTACACATTGAACAAATCACATACTTATGAACATTAATTTAAAAAATGTATGCTTGAATTTACCATGAGTTTTAAAGGATACTGTAGTTAATCCATGTGATGTGTGCAATGGGTCCACATTAAAACCCCCGCTGAATGAAGAAAAAGCAGGATTAGTTAGACTGACTACACACTCACACACACACTACACACAGACACACGCACACAAACACGACACACAGACACACGCACACACACACCACACACAGACAGACTACACACAAACACACACATCTCTCCATCTCTGCACACACACACACACACACCTCTCCATCACTGCAAACACACACATATCTCTCCATCTCCACATGTGTGTGTGCATGTGTAGTGTGTCTGTGTGCGCAGAGATGGAGAGATATGTGTGTGTTTGCAGTGATGGAGAGGTGTGTGTGTGTGTGTGTGTGTGCAGAGATGGAGAGATGTGTGTGTTTGTGTGTAGTCACTGCACACACACACACACACATCTCTCCATCTCTGCACACACACACACACACTACGCACACACACGCACGCACGCATGCACACTACACACACACTACCCACACACACCATGTCCTTACCATGCACTGACAGCCTAATTTAGACTTTTTGCATGCACACCTCCATAGTTAATTTTGCACTTAGCAATGTGCAATGTGATGTTATGGTTAGGAAACTGAGCTTATTACTCAAAGGCTGTGGGTACAATTCCCAGCTGGGGGGCTGCTGTTGTATCCCTGGGGCAAGGTACTTAACCTGAAGTGCCTCAGTAAATATCCAGCTGTATGAATGGATTATGTTTAAAAAGATAATCTGTTTAAGTTGCTCTGGATAAGAGTCTTTGTGGAACGGCAAGACAACAACAACACAAAAACATTTCTACATTACTGCAATCTTTATTTTTTTAGTCTTTTATTGCAACTAGGATTTAGGAAGTTTGAGTTCACTGAAATATCAAAGCCATATGTAGGAGCATTTCTAACCCCAGGAGCCTATCCCCACCCACTCAAAGATTGTTTTATCGATGTTCAAGCCATGTAATACTGGGGGGTGGGGGATTTGGAGACTCAGTTATAACTATGATTCCCTGCAGAAGTGCAAGACTGGACCAATAACCGCCATCTTAGCGATGTGTCCATATGGATGACCTTCATGGCTCGTGGACTAATGTGCATCGTGGTATCATCCTGTGCCGCTCTGTCCATGTTTCAGCAGTGCATTAGCTATCGATCCGTCTACATATCCCTCACTCTCTTTAAGCAAACTCTCATCCAACTGTCACATTTCAAATGGGTCTGAGTATTCTTCCGCAAGTGGGTGGATTGTTGGGGGTGGGGTGGGGTGGAGTGGGTGTTGAGGAGGTTCGCGGTTGCAGTGGGTGAACGGCGCAGTGCTGAAAAATATTTAAAAAAATGTTTTTATATAACCTTTATTTAACCAGGTTAGTCTCATTGAGATTAAAATGTATTTTGCAACAGAGAGACCTGGCAAGATGAGCGGCAGAGCAATTTCACAATACATAAAATAAATTTACACACAGAACACAAAACAGTCTCATAATCTCAGAAACACTTGCAGTCCTCCACAAAGTGACCAGTTAACAGATTTTTGAAAGAGTTCAGAGAAACCAGTTTATGTAGTTTATAATGTAGTTTATAATGTAGTTTATAATTGTTCTGTAGGTTATTCCATGACCAAAGCGCGTAATACTTAAAGGCTTTTTCCCCTTTCTCAGTCCTTACAGCTGATACAACAAATAAAATGAAAGATTGTGAACGGAGGGTGAGATGCTGAATATTTTGCACTAAGAAGGAACTGATATAAAATCTGAGTCTTGTGAAAAACAGACTTATAAACAAAGCTGAACCAGTGCTTTAGTCATCTGGTATGCAATGAAGTCCAATTTACCATGATGGGTATGATGACTTGTATTTGTAATGAACCTTAGAGCTCCATGGTCGACAGTATCCAAGACTTTAAATTCAGATGCTGATGCCTGCATATAGATAATGTCGCCATAATCCAGTACAGAGAGAAATGTAGCATGGATTAGAAAATAAATCCTAGCATTATTCTCTTTTGCAAGGGTATCAATGTACTTTCTAAAATTAAGATTTTCATCCACCAATATTTTTAGATATTAGAAAAAAAACATGAATCGGGTCTTCTTTACATTCAGTATCACTTTGAATTTCAGTTGTAAATTTTTCAAAGCTAAATTTGAGGCAGCACTATGGTATCATCTTCATAAAAATTATATTTAGCTGTATCCACATTATCACACATATTATTTATATAAATAGTAAAAAGGACTGGTCCCAAAATAGATCATTGTGGAACACCTTTAAAAATATGTTGTGGTTCTGAACTAATACCATCCAATGATATAGACTGAGTCCTATCAGTGAGGCAGTTTTGAAACCACCCAATAGATTTGTCACCAAAACCACTACTCTTTAATCTTTTGATAAGTAAATTATGATGTACTGTATCAAAAGCTTTTACAAGTCTATGAACAGGCTGGCACAATGTTGTTTCTTGTCTAATGCATATCGAATGCCATTAATAACCTTAAGCTCAGCTGTAGTGGTATTATCTTGGGCTCTGAAACATCTAGATAAGATGTTATTAAGAAAAACTTTCAGTTGAGAGTTGTTCAAGTTATCTAATACTTTAGCTAAAGTGGAGAGTTTTGAGATGGGCCTTTAATAATGTAAACATGCAGGGTCTCCCCTTTACATAAGAGAAGAACATAAGCTGACTTCCATACATTTTGGATTGTATTAGTTATTAATGTTAAATTAAAAATATGGATAAGAGGGGCAGCTATTATTTGAGCAGTAATGTTTAATAGCCTTGGGTCCAAACCATCTGGGCCTCTTGCTTTTCGTGTGTTTATGGCTTCAGGAGCTCTTGCCACATCTGATTGCTTTATAGGTGCAAAGTCAAACTTAAAGCTTCCATTGGAAACAGGACTTAAAGCTGAAGGGCTCTCCGGTAAATCGGGATGAGACGCATTTTCGAAAATAAAACCTGCTTTACAGAAGTGATCATTAAAGTGATTTAATATTTGTGTTTTTAGTCTGTAAGTTCAACTGAATTTACAATTAATTTCTGGGTCATAACTGATGAATTTACATTCAGCGATTTAATAGTTTTCCAAACTTTAATTGGGTTATTTAAATTTTCAGTTGTTGATTTAATATAAAACACAGATTTACTTTTCTTTATCAAGAATGTGCATTTATTTCTCAATTCTCTAAAATTCTGCCAGTGGCCCATAAATAATTGTTTTTATGGATAAGTTGAGATGGCTCTTCCGTAAACCAGAGGTTACTCTTGCCTTTCATTCTATACTTTCTCATAGGAGCATGTTTATCACAAATAGATACAAAAAGTTTCTGAAAGTAATTCCAAGCAATTTCAACATCAGAAATAAACAAAACCCTTTCCCAGGCGCAGTGATAGATGTCCTGGAGAAAGGCTTGATCACAGAAATGTTAAAAAACATTTTTAGTCAGATAACGAGATTGCAGTTTAGGGATTTTGGCGTACACAGCTTATCATACAGTGGACACTCAGATCATTGGAAAAAACACCTGTAGCCAGATAGTTATGTTTATTTGTTAGTATAATTATAATCATTTTTGTGATTTACTGTGTGTCTCCGAAATAATTTTCCACCCTGTTAGTTTGTAGTTTTTCTCTTTTTAATAAATAGCCTACACTTCCCATTATATAATGTTCAGAAAATTACATAATTTCCTTTGGAGGGATTAACATAATTCTCCAACAGAGATTAACATAATATTTCTTTAAAATAAAATGACGGATGATATATGCGATGATAATAAAATAATAATAACAAGTCAAAGCGTTATAAAACTGCAGTGATAAGAAGGAGCAGTTCTTGGAGATTCTGGAAATTATCCAGGAGTCCGATTTTCAGGTTCGATTTCTTTGTTTAGTTTGTTTGTATGATGAAACAGCCGGCTATTATGCAGGGATTGATTGGCCGTGGTTGGGCTCTCAGCGGGTTCGATTTAGTCTCACGTACCTGTGATGATCACATCTGGTGATCTGGTGAAATGGATTCCTGCAATCTAGCCAGCATGGCAGTCAATTCCCTGTGTTGGTGTTTTCAGAGGTAGCTGTTGGAAGGCCGACATCAAGCCAATGCATTGTGGGGCCTGAAGGTTGGACTCCGCCCCTGTGACACACAAATGGCGGGGAATATTCACAAGGAAAATGTATTATTTGAGCCCAGACAACCCTTGGAGACTTATTCTATTAGAAAGGCCAGGTCTCCCCAACTGCTGCTTTTTACATTCATATGAACGGTGAACTGAACTGAAAAAACCCTTTTCTGCATTTCTGCGATCTTCGTTTCACCCTGCGTCCCATCGCTCTTTCTCCCCTCATTTGATATTTATATTTGTTTTCTCTGTTATGTACTCATGGTCAGACCCACCCTGTGTTGCGCATTAACACTGCATTTCCTGCTAATGATTCATAATCTCAGCAATTCTTTCTCCTTCCTAGAATTAGGCTGATTAACGCGCTCATTCGCTCGCACAGCAGTGGCTGCCTCGGTATTTTCAGCTCGTGACCTCGCAGTCAACATTGCAGGGTCATATATGAGTCTATAGGGCCTACGCCATCACACCCCAGCCTCTGCTCAAAGGCCTTTATGTGAACAGTCACACTTTCTGCTTTGCTTGCCGTGAAAAGGTGTCACATGTACAGACACAAAGTTTCACTAAACCTCCATCTCCTTCCTCCGGGTAAAAAGGGCAGTTTTTTATTATTATTAGCGAAGTGACGGGTAGACGCTTGTCGCTTTGGGGCAGGAAAGAGAGGAATAATTAGAGAAAGAGGGAGAGACGAAGGGAGAGACAGTCTTTGGCTGTTAAGGCTCTTTATTTAGCATTTGCTTAAGAGAAAAACCTAGTCTCCAGAAGAGTGGAAGGTCCAAGAGACAAAGGCATGCTTTGTTTTTGCGTTACACAGAGCTGGATAAGGGATGACGTTTCTGCACTAGTACATGAGGAATGATGCTATTTTTCCATCCAGGGGATTATGAAACTGAGGAGACAAAGAACTAGGATTTAGACTTGCTGGGATCCTCAAACTCAAATCCTGGAGGGCCACTGTGTCTGCTGGTTTTCCATGTGTTCCTGCACTTAAGTGCTCGATTTAAGCCATCGATTGGCTAAAGAGTCCGCACACCTTGTTGCCAAGGCCTAAATTGGCTGCTGATTCATAAGCAAATCGCAAAAACCAGCGGCGACTGCTGCCCACCAGGACTGGAGTTTGATACCCCTGATTTAGAGTGTATTTTACACTGCGTAGATGTGTGAGATGTGTAGAACAGTGTGTTTTTAGTGGTTATTCACATGCTCTCAGTAGGGTTTAGCAACAGCAGGGTTCGCTAACAGGGGCAGCATTGTGGTAAAGTGGTTATGGAAATGGGCCGGTAATTGCAATATCGCAGGTAAAAAAGCCTGGGTGCTCTACTGTAGCGCCCCTGAGCGAGGTACTTAACCTGGATTTCTGCGGTTCATATATAGTTGTGTAAATTGATAGCATCTAAAAATGTCAGTCTCATCAAATAAGCACTTAGTGACTGCAGCAGGGTGTTCATTTCCAGGGTTTTTCTAGGGCGTTGTAGCAGCGCAGCGTTAGCATTCTCAAGTTCACATTTGCACATATTTCCCCACTCTCTTTGTGCAGTTTTTAATCATTCTTCCACTCTGTCGCTCACTATCACGGGAGGTAAATGTGTATGTATGCATATAATAAAGACAGTAAAGATGATATAAATATTAATTGAGAATTGATGAGCAAGATGAGGTGACTGCAGGTTTTCTGGGTAGCCAGGCCTGCCTTTGAGGGCTAATGTATGAACAGGCCCTAACACTAACCCTAAACAGTTACCTATGACCAGACCCTAGACCTAACCCTAACCCAGTGGTCACAGAGTCTGCACTGCACAGAATTTCATATCATATTTTTAACCTGTGGTCAGGTAGTCTGCCACGTTGAACATGTTCTCTTTCCCGACATTCTCACCCAAGAGCACTCTAATTTGCTTTTGTATTTTGTGTGTTTCCAATATGCAATGTCATTTTCTTTCTGTTGTGTAATCATTTTATTTACTTTTTTTTTTGTTCCCATTATGCTATTTCCTATTTGTAGGTAAGTCTGAAAATCTGATGCTTGAGGCGACTTTTTGATCATACTGTTTGTACGCATACATACTTTAGATGCCACATTTCTCCTGCGTTGTAATCAAAAGATAACAAATGAAAAAACATAACCATGGCAACCAAATAGAAATCCTAGCATTTATAAGTGGAAAGAAGTGGGAAAAGATTAAAAAAGAAACATAAAAAAGCAACAGTGTGAGGGAAAACATCCTTTGAAAAATACCACAAGAGAATGATAAAAAGTTTTAATCTTAATTCTCTCTTCCAGGATTCTGGCAAATTTGCCTGAGTTATTTACACATGATTGTTCTTGGTATCTTTTGAGTATTACAGCCAATGTCCAGCCAAATAGCTCTTATGGGAAAAACAGAATAGACAAGAAACTTTCCATTGAAAAATTACATTTGAACAAAACCATATTTAATACCATATTTAATATATGAGAGTCTATATAGGAAGGAAATTATGGATGGGTAGAGAAAGTAACCATTATTATTACATGTAGAGGGAATTTCATTTCACTTTGAACTGTTGTAACGGCTCAACATGAACTGTCCTTTTTGAGGAGTGGGTTAAACTTCACCGATGTTTTATTTTAAATGTATTTCTTGTCAGATGGAGGGAGGCTGCAGTGGCAACTTTCTTTATAGCTGTGAATTACATATTCTCTCTCTCTCTCTCCCTCTCTGTCTCTCTTCTCCCTTCCCCCCCTCTCTCTCGCTCTCTCCCTCTTTTCCTTTCTCCCCTCTTTCTCTCTCTGTCACCTTTTCTCTCTTTCTCTCTCCCACTCTCTCTATTTTTCTATTTCTCTCTCTCTCCCTCTCTTTATTTCTCTCTGTCTCTTTCATCCCCCTCTCTCTCTCACCCCCCCCTTTCTCGGGAGATCCGCTGTGTGCATTGTGGTCTGTTCTGTGCTGCCATGCATCACGCTAGACGTCAGGATAAGGTTGGATGTCAGAGCACGAATGCAGCCCCAGGGTTTTACAGCTGTGTCCCATGAGGACTATATAAATGGGTTTATACCATCTGGACAGGGTACGGGGTACCATCTTTGACAAATTTGGTTAATTCTTTTGATGATACAGAGGGATTCATAGTCAGTTGTAATAAGCATGTGTCAACAAGTACTTTATAATATGGTTGCTTTGACCTACGGCATTAATTGATGGGGGCCAATCATTAGCTAATGTCGTTACAGAGCATTAGTTAAGTAGCCTTAATCATATGAGTGCATTCTGATTCCTATTCTGGTACATGAAATACAATAACATATTTTTTTATTTAATGCTTTGCTAATACATCAGCTGATGAGTTGTACATGTTATTTTACTTCTGAGGGTTAAGGAGTTCGGTAATCAATTTAATTATGAATAAATTAATATATATTATTATTATTATTGTGAATGGTTAATACATGCAACCTTGTTCCAAGGTGTTACCGGCAGGGCCGAGGGCTATGTGCTCGTCAGGGTTTGAAGCGCATTTGCGATCAGTAGAGCTGTGGAATGCTGAGCAGGTGTTGCTGTGCCCGGTGATGTAGATGTAATCTGAATTAGCCAATAGGGACACTGGGGATGGAGCCGATATCAACAGAGGTTATCTTAGCACCACGTCCTCCCCACCTGGCAGAATCAGGCTCTTTCAAGAGCCCCCCAGACCAGCTGGAAAAGGGGAACCAGGGTTACTCTCGTCGTAATGCGCTGCAATACAAAGAGAACAGTTGGCAGCCGAGGCGGACAAAAGCTAGGCGGAGCGCTGTTGTGGGAACGGTAAATGTCACTACGTGTATAATGTAATGCCCGACTTGGCCCACGTCTCCCTGTCGTGTTTTTCTCCTTTATTTGGTGTGTGTTTGTGAGGGATGTTGGGGGTGTGGGAGAAAATGAACCGTGCTGAATGCAGACAATGTGACGGAGCTCTCGGCAAAAAGAGAGCGCCCGAGAGGTAATTGCCTGTCTCGCGCCTAATCGAATTTCCCTGTACAAAGGAGGAGTATAGGTAGCTGCCGCAGACTTTGTATGGCCGAGGGAATCCCTTTGTGTGGCGCTAGTTTGCACACCGAAGCAGGATATGTGTGCGGTCACACGGCATCACGATGACCTGATTATTTTGGGACAACTAATTTAATTAGATTTCATTTTGTGTTTTTTTTTCCCCCTCCCGAAAAAAGTTTTAATTATGTCTGCCCTCTTTGAAAAATAAAACCATTTATTCGCACACTGGCCCGAGAGATTGTGTAATATTCTGCCCATCCTTTGTAGCCTTATTTAGGGTTGTTTTAACGCACTTGTTCCTAGTTCGGAAATGCGCGAAGTACGTCGCTCTGGATAAATGACTATAATGTAATGTAATCTTATTTTTGTCCTCTTTTGTAAATTGTGTGAGTAGAAAAGTTGCATGACTATGTTACTCCATAATTAAAGTCTGGATTGACAGACCCTTTGATGTGTTCAGCAGAGGTGGAAGTCCAGGGGTCAGAAAATAAAAGTCCTGCCATGTTTTTCTTCCAACTATGAACTCAGCCAGCTGATTTCACTAATTAGTTCCACCCACTGGCCAAATAATTGTGCTGATTAGCTAATCCAGGTGATTGGAACAAAATAACTTTACTTTCTGAACCTTTGAAAAACTTTATTTCCACCTCTGGTGTTCAGTTAGAAATGGCCATATTAAGAGATCTAAGGCTAGTGGAAGACTCGGGATTAATAGATCTCATATTAAGAGATCTAAGGCGAGTGGAAGACTCGGGATGTCTCTGAACTTTTTAAAGATATAGAAATGGCAGCTAACTTAGTCACGCCATTCATTAAATGTCCTAATTGCCCTTCAAATCACTTCGAGACTAGATCCTTAACTAGCCAAAAAGCTTTGATGTCATCGATGACAGGGGTCCTTTTAACTGTGTACAGACCCTTAATGCTACTAGACGGACGACCTGATGCGTCAAACGAGCGAATTCCCGGGCGGCACCCATGATGTGTCGGCATGTTTTCATGTGTGTTTTTGAACACACGTTCAGCCCTTCGGTCAATGGAAAATACCACTTCTATCTGGTATTAAAACCACAGGTGGAAACGTGGCTCCACACTCCACATCGCTCCTTTTTACAGACGACCGTTACTTCCGCCTCCTCTCCTCCTGCCTTCCCTTGGTACTTCCCACTGATGCAGAAATGCTGTTGATTCTTCTGCCTAAGAAGATGCTTTAATTAGTAAATAACATCCATTTAATTGTGTCGGGGATTGTGTATCTCTTTACTCGTGACAGTTTATGAATTTGCCCAATTGGGATTTATTTTGTGAATATTCATGTCATCTCAACTGTTATGTGTTTATATGTTTAATTTCTTAAACACACATTGCCATACAAGTAAATAGAATATCTTGTAATATGTAATTGAATGAAAGAACCCCGGATTTCTGTGATTTTCTAAGTGCTTATGGTGGATATGAAATTCTGAGTGCACCAGGTCACGTACTGAACTAGACTCAAAATGGACAATGATGGCTTCAGTGCTTCAGAGAAACTATAATTAAAGACTGTTATTGACGTCTGGGGAACTAGGCGCACTCGTGTAACAGCTGAATACCACATGATATTCCTCATGATATTCCTCTGGTATGGATCATCTCAGATGAGCCCGAACAAATGCAAAGATATCTAGGGCATACCTTCACACAAGCCCTCACCAATGTGCACATGACTGACCATCCGAGCCTCTGGGCCATTCTGGGTATGTTTATCTGGAAATCGCTAAATGCATAGTTATTTATAGGCGTGCAACGTGTCTGGGAGTGGGTGAAGGTGTTTTTCCATTTTCCATTTACATTTTAGGCATTAAGCTGACGCTCTTATCCAAAACGACTTACAATTAGGGCACAAGGAAAAAGGCCTAAATTAATAAATAACCTACATTCCAAGTAGCAGTTAACGTTATGGCAGCAATGTTGGCTGTGTACGACAAGGCTGTGTATGAGTCATCAGCACAGCAGTGGTAAGAAAACAACGTTGTGGGAAGTGAGTTTGCCTCCTAAGTTTGGACAGCTGATCGTGTTCCCTGTTAGTGTTCTCGCTCACTCTAACACTTCTCCTCCAGGCCATCCCCTCTGGGAAACAATACCCATATGTGGCTCTGGCAGATGCGGTCTCTGCTTGATGCTAATGTTCTCACCCTCGCTTTTAGTCTCCGCTGACTCTGAGGCCAATCCACATCTGTTTGCCTTTGAGGTTCTACAGTTATCCTGCTACAGTTGTCTTCAGATGAATTTATCCACAGAAGCCGAACCTTTCCGGGCTCTCATCCACAACAGACCCACAGCACCTCACAGCACTCATCCACAGAGAAGCAACACTTCAAAACACTCACTAACATAGACACAAGGCTTCACAGCACTTGGTAACATAGACACAATGCTTCACAGCACTCACTAATAGACACAATGCTTCACAGCACTCACTAACATAGACACAAGGCTTCACAGCACTTGGTAACATAGACACAATGCTTCACAGCACTCACTAACATAGACACAAGGCTTCACAGCACTCAATAACATAGACACAAGGCTTCACAGCACTCACTAACATAGACACAAGGCTTCACAGCACTTGGTAACATAGACATAAGACTTCACAGCACTTACTAATAGACACAATGATTCACAGCACTCAAGAACATAGACACAATGCTTCACAGCACTCAATAACATAGACGCAATGCTTCACAGCACTCAATAACATAGACACAATGCTTCACAGCACTCAATAACATAGACACAATGCTTCACAGCACTCAATAACATAGACACAAGGCTTCACAGCACTCAATAACATAGACACAATGCTTCACAGCACTCACTAACATAGACACAAGGCTTCACAGCACTTGGTAACATAGACACAAGACTTCACAGCACTCACTAAGATAGACTCAATGCTTCACATCACTTGGTAACATAGACACAATGCTTCACAGCACTCACTAATAGACACAATGCTTCACAGCACTCACTAATAGACACAATGCTTCACAGCACTCACTAATAGACACAATGCTTCACAGCACTCACTAACATAGACACAAGGCTTCACAGCACTCAATAACATAGACACAAGGCTTCACAGCACTCACTAACATAGACACAAGGCTTCACAGCACTCAATAACATAGACACAAGGCTTCACAGCACTCACTAACATAGACACAAGGCTTCACAGCACTTGGTAACATAGACATAAGACTTCACAGCACTTACTAATAGACACAATGATTCACAGCACTCAAGAACATAGACACAATGCTTCACAGCACTCAATAACATAGACGCAATGCTTCACAGCACTCAATAACATAGACACAATGCTTCACAGCACTCAATAACATAGACACAATGCTTCACAGCACTCAATAACATAGACACAAGGCTTCACAGCACTCAATAACATAGACACAATGCTTCACAGCACTCACTAACATAGACACAAGGCTTCACAGCACTTGGTAACATAGACACAAGACTTCACAGCACTCACTAACATAGACGCAATGCTTCACAGCACTTACTAATAGACACAATGATTCACAGCACTCACTAACATAGACACAATGCTTCACAGCACTCACTAATAGACACAATGCTTCACAGCACTCACTAATAGACACAATGCTTCACAGCACTCACTAATAGACACAATGCTTCACAGCACTCACTAACATAGACACAAGGCTTCACAGCACTCAATAACATAGACACAAGGCTTCACAGCACTCACTAACATAGACACAAGGCTTCACAGCACTCACTAACATAGACACAAGGCTTCACAGCACTTGGTAACATAGGCATAAGACTTCACAGCACTTACTAATAGACACAATGATTCACAGCACTCAAGAACATAGACACAATGCTTCACAGCACTCAATAACATAGACGCAATGCTTCACAGCACTCAATAACATAGACACAATGCTTCACAGCACTCAATAACATAGACACAATGCTTCACAGCACTCAATAACATAGACACAAGGCTTCACAGCACTCAATAACATAGACACAATGCTTCACAGCACTCACTAATAGACACAATGCTTCACAGCACTCACTAACATAGACACAAGGCTTCACAGCACTTGGTAACATAGACACAAGACTTCACAGCACTCACTAACATAGACGCAATGCTTCACAGCACTTACTAATAGACACAAGACTTCACAGCACTCACTAACATAGACACAATGCTTCACAGCACTCACTAATAGACACAATGCTTCACAGCACTCACTAACATAGACACAAGGCTTCACAGCACTTGGTAACATAGACACAAGGCTTCACAGCACTCACTAATGGACACAATGCTTCACAGCACTCACTAACATAGACACAAGACTTCACAGCACTTACTAATAGACACAAGACTTCACAGCACTCACTAACATAGACACAATGCTTCACAGCACTCACTAACAGGGCCATAGACATGTGACACTTTTTACAGGGCTCTGTGACAGTGACCTTACTGTGCCCTTCTACAGAAACAGATTTTAAAGCACTCTACAGTGACTGCACTTTTCACTTTTCATTCAGCCACAACATCTTACAATTGATTTAGCCGTAGACCTTTACCACACATATTCCCGGAGCATCAACACGTCCCAGCACTCTTCCACAGAGACTAGACCGAACGCTTAAGACTTAAATCGTCTGCTGAGCAGCGTCTCATTTTAGCACACAGACTGTGTGTGTGTGGTGTCCAATCTTTATGAAGATGTCATATGTGGAAGCTGGGAGTTAAATGAACCATGACCAATATAAGACACGGCAGTCAACTGGAATTTTTCCTGTGTGGGATTTGGGAGTATCCTTGTATTCAGTGCCATCGGTCATGATCTACTGTACTGAACTAAAATTACTTCTGGAAATAATACTAATAAATAGTAATACAAAAGAATGAGCAAATCAGTGGAAATGATGTGGAATGTCTGCATTATTTGTTTTGCTGGATAAAATAGCAAAAACAAGATATGTAAATATATGCTTAATTTGTTTTCTCCAAAATATGAAAATATCTGATGATTTTATGCTGAACAAACTGCATGGCTTTTTTATACATCAAATTATTTTGAGATGAATGCCGTTGTGTAATGTAAAAAAAAAAAACATGATTAAACCTGACATGGTTAATATACAGCCATTGAATTTGTCCTTGTGCTTTTCATTTCATATTTCCCCTTCAATACTGACACTGACCACTAGATGGCAACATGAGCGAGAGGAACCACAGAGAAACTCCGAACACTTGGGGGGGGGGGCTTGCTTTTCAAACCTGATGTCCTATCACACCGCCGAGATACTGCTCAGAAACGATGCCGACATTAATAACTCACCAAACTAGGCCAAAGGCCAAAGGGACGTGTTCCATGAAGATCTGCAAAGAGAAATTCAGCCCTTCCATTGTGGAGGGAAGATGGCTTTATTGATATTCTCCCCATGGACTCTGAGAGATAATAGGCAGCCTGTACAACACGCGGAAAGCACACTCTCCATCATTCCCCATGAGGAAGAACAATAAAGTGGGGGCACTTTTCTGCCGGAATCCATCTTTTCACACCTTTGGAGCTGAACAAATAATTTATTTGCAGTTATTATTATTTTTTTCACCCAAAGAGTAAAAAGGCTCACCCACGTACCATGTAGAACGCTGGCATTCAAATCACGGTCATTGAGGGCCGAGACCTGCTGGTTTTCCCCACCATCTCTTTACCTGGGAGTCAGGTCTGAAGACAGTCTGGCCAATCGGTAGCACAGTTCAGTTATTTACCTGGAAGAAAGAAAACCATGGCCGGATTTGAATTCAATCTCCAGATTTTAATATCCATGGTGTAGAGCAGGGGCGTCACACTCCAGTCCTGGAGGGCCGCAGTATCTACAGGTATTTGTGGTTTCCTTTCAATCAGCACCCAGTTAAAGCATTGAGAACAAGGTGTGTGGACTTCTTAGCCAATCAGTGACTTAAATTAATCACTTGTGCTGAAACACACCAAAAACCAGCAGACACTGCGGCCCTCCAGGACCGGAGTTTGAGACCCCTGGTGTAGAGTATGTGCTGTGGTGAAAGCTTGATTTTGCTTTGACATACTGTACAGCTCTCTACCTATTTTGATTAGCTGTATGCACACTCCACTCCACTTTGAAGAGTACTTGGGACTCTTATCCACAAAATCCTGGGGCATGTGTGTGTACCTTTTGTATTTTACCTCCTGTCCTACGGAGTGTATTGCAGGGCCCATTTGGTTTATCTGTCTTGTTCCTGAAAAAAGGAAGGGAACCTTTCCCCTTTTTTTGGGTTTACTACTGAAGTCAGCGAAACAGCCTGGGAATTCCCGCTGCTTCCCAAGTCCCCCTTACCCGCTACTGAAACATTCCCAAGTCCCCCTTACCCCCTACCGAAACATTCCCAAGTCCCCCTTACCCCCTACCGAAACTTTCCCAAGTCCCCCTTACCCCCTACCGAAACATTCCCAAGTCCCCCTTACCCCCTACCGAAACTTTCCCAAGTCCCCCTTACCCGCTACCGAAACATTCCCAGTCATTCCACACAAGATTTCAAATATAGGGCACATTAGCTACATCAGCAACACTGGGGAAATATTTTCCGACCATACTCCATGTGGTTCTATAGACAGGCATCCTTTGGAAGTTTGTAATTTGGGAGCAGGCGAGGGGGCTATTGTGCAACTTTTTTGGGGGCCTAAAAATAAACTGGCCAATGTTCTGCCTGAAACCACAGAACAGGAGATGTCCAACTGTGAGACCAGAACAAAAACACATCCCTTGAAGCATGGTCAACTTGGCAGGAAAGAACAACTTTTGTTTCCTAAGAATCTTTTTTAAAGATATTTATGTGGGTAAAATACCCAGCTTTCTTAATATTCCACAAACTTTTTTTTATTATAGAGCATTTAGTTATTACTCTTCAAGAAAAAAATATGTGGTTTTGTTTTATCATTTATTCGTCCCACTCTGCCATAAATATCAGCGACACTGATTTTTAAAAAAACCAGCAGCACTTTAACAGATGAAAATGGCCCTTTTTAGACTCAAACGTTCACTCTCCCCATCACTACTCTGAACTGTGATTTCTTTTGCATTGTATTTAATGTGCAGTGTTGGACAATTTAATATCACACCATTGCTGGTGTGACATAGTCAGCAGGGGTAAACCCTCAATTGATACAGAATTTACATAATTAGCTCCCTAGGCCTGTGAAAAAAGCAGTTAACATTTGTATTCTGTGCGGCCGGGCGGGAGGATGCTGAGTAAAACACACATGACTAATAGGTGGCTCGAATAGGTGAGTAAGACGCTCCTCCAGGCTTTCTTCCAAAAAGCTGAAATAACGGTAAAATATGTATTCTAACAGAAAATGTCACAAACCTGCATAAAGCAAAAGCAGGTCCGCTCTCTCCCGTTGATAATCTCTATTATAAGAGCACAGATTGAGTCCTTGCTATGTTTCTGGATGGAATGTATTCTAGAAATGACGGTGTCATTGCCAATACAGTGAGGCGCATAGGTATTTGGACAGTGACGCAATTTTAGCTGTTTTGGCTCTGCAGTCCAGCAGTGTATTTGAAATGAAATGATGAATATGCGGTTAAAGTGCTGTCTCTTAGTCTTAATTTGAGGGTTATTACATCCATATTGGATGATCCGTGTAGGAATTACAGCCCTTTTTATACATAAGCCCCCCGTTTTAGGAGTGCAAAGGTAATTGTGGCAGTGTAGTACAATGGTTAAGGAACTGGACTTGTAACCGAAAGGTTGCAGGTTCGATTCCCAGGTAGGACACTGCCGTTGTACCCTTGAGCGAGGTCCTTAACCTGAATTTCTTCAGTATATGTCCAGCTGTATAAATGGATAATACATGTAAAAAAAAAATGCAAATAAGTGCTAATGGGGCTCCTGACCCTGTCATGTGACTGAATGGCGTATCTCACTAAGTCACTAAGCAGTGCAGCACATGGACCGCAAGTCTGCTGTTTGCCTGATATGTCAGAAAAACAGACATGTGCACACACTCTCTGTCTCTACATATTCTCTCCTTCTGTCTTTCTCTTTTTCTGCCTTCTTTTTCTCTCTCCCACTCTCTCGCTCTCTCTCTTTCTTTCCCTCTCCCCCTCTCTCACTCTCTTTCCCCCTCGCTCACTCTCACTCACCCCACCCATCTCCCTTTCCCTCTCTCTTGCTCTCCCCCCCCCCACTCCTCTCTCTCCCTCTCTCTCTCTGTCTGTCTGTCTCTGTCTCTCTCTCTCCCTCTCTCGGTCTGCCTGTCTCTGTCTCTCTCTCTCCCTCTCTCGGTCTGTCTGTCTCTCTCTCTCCCTCTCTCGGTCTGTCTGTCTCTGTCTCTCTCTCTCCCTCTCTCGGTCTGCCTGTCTCTGTCTCTCTCTCTCCCTCTCTCGGTCTGTCTGTCTGTCTCTCTCTCTCCCTCTCTCGGTCTGTCTGTCTCTGTCTCTCTCTCTCCCTCTCTCGGTCTGTCTGTCTCTCTCTCTCCCTCTCTCGGTCTGTCTGTCTCTGTCTCTCTCTCTCTCTCCCTCTCTCGGTCTGTCTGTCTCTGTCTCTCTCTCTCCCTCTCTCGGTCTGTCTGTCTGTCTCTCTCTCTCCCTCTCTCGGTCTGTCTGTCTCTGTCTCTCTCTTTCTTTCTCGGTCTCTCTCTCTCTCTCCCTCTCTCGGTCTGTCTCTCTCTCTCTCTCTCTCCCTCTCTCGGTCTGTCTGTCTCTGTCTCTCTCTCTTTCTTTCTCGGTCTCTCTCTCTCTCTCTCTCTCTCTCTCGGTCTGTCTGTCTCTCTCTGTCTCTCTCTCTCCCTCTCTCGGTCTGTCTGTCTCTCTTTCTCTCTCTCCCTCTCTCGGTCTGTCTGTCTCTGTCTCTATCTTTCTTTCTCGGTCTGCCTGTCTCTGTCTCTCTGATCTGTCCCCTGTGCCCAATCTTCCTCTTTACCATTTACTCTCTCTACGTCTTGCTCTTTCTCCCCCCTTCTCTCTCTCTCTCTTTCTCTCTCTCTGCTTTCCCTGTCATACACCTTTTCCGCTCGATCTTATTCTCTCTTTCTCCTTCTCACTCTTTTTCGTTCCTTCTCTGATGTCAGTGAGCGCGCAATCTTCCATTTGCTGCCTCGTGAAACTTTGAACCCCCCCCCCCAAACCTAGCATTTACTTTCACTCCCTGACAGTACCCACATATTCAGAGACACACACTGTCCCGGTGCCAAACTCAACCCAAATGGGCCCCAGCGGGGCCAGTCAAGATAAAGGCGTGTTCAGATGTGGTTCAGTACGGCAGAGTTTACTCTGGGAAAGAAGCGCTCACAGGTAGGCTCTAAAGTGACTCTGTGGGTGTGGCAGGTCCTAAGAGCTGATGTGTGATGAAGCCCATCCTGCCAGACTCGAGGTACTGGCCCCACAGAATACACTTTCTAATTTATTTTGACAGGCTGTAATTTTCTCTCTTGTTGCCACGAGCGTAACCAGCAATGACAGCAGCACATCTCATAAGGTGTGAGAAAATGCTAATGGCATACTTGGACTAAATGGCTGCCATGGGCTGATGGGAAAATAGGATGCAATTAATATGCCTCAGGATTCAAAACACCATGGCAACTGTGATTCAAGTGTATTTTTTTTTTCTTCTTTTTGTAACTGTCGCCGTTTTAAAGGGATGAAATAACGGATTGATTTGACGTGATAGGCAACCAATCACGTTAGAGAAACTGGAGAAATGTACTAATTGCATTAGAGGAATTTTCTCTTTATGTCTGTTCCGAGGAAACGCTATACATTTATTGCCATGAGCTTCAGGCGTTCCGATGGCACAGCTCCTGAGATGGGGCTGATACACGTGAGCATTCTCTGTGAAGAAGCTTGTTTTTAATATGTTAACTTTAAATCGATGTTTTTATATTTTTCCCCCTCTCAGAACTAAACCATTTAAAAATGGCAGCGATGTAACCAGGCAACCATGGATAATTAGATAATTTCTCTGTGATACCTGCCGCAAGAATTGAAATCTACGTTATTGGTGTGTGCCCGAAGCCGAATGCTTTATTGAGAACCGCACGGATAATGAACCCTAAACAGATAACGATTCAATCGAAACATCAAGGCTTATATTTATTATTGGTTTATTTTTTGAAAGCCATATGTGGGCTGCTATCGTGATTCAAGATAGGCTAGGCCTATTTTGAGGCTTATTTGAACGAATTTGATTTCTGATTTTCTCATGCGTACTCAGGAGGCGATCAGAAGAGCTTAGCCTAAGAGAGACTCGAGGGGGGGGTACTCCGAGGTGCGGGAGAGAACGATGGGGTAGACAGGGTACGGGGAAGAATGCACAGTCCGTCTCTTTCCTACAGTGTCCCATATTGTGTGTATAGTCTGACAATTCACTTTAATCCATGAGTGGTTGATTGCACGAAAAAAAAAAAAAGTGGCCTGGACATTTCTGTTTGGGAAAGTTCTGTGTGAAAGCTTGTGAGCCGGCAAGGCATAGGGGGCTGTGTTGGAGCGAGCAATCTCTGTGTTGAAATCCACAGTAGACCTACAGCTAGCAAACAAAAATGTATACCCTTTCAACTTTCAGTACAGTGACTAAGATCACTGAATAAGTCATTCAGAAAAAGTATTAATTGTCCTTATGTAATGTACTTACATTGTTTTAATTGTCCATATGTAATGTACTTACATTGCATTCACTTTCTGTATATCCAATACATGCATCTTGAGGGTTCTGTAGCATATAAATGTTTTTGTAATCCAGAATGGCTCAGTTCGTAATCAAACTGTTGTTGTTTCCTAGCTCAATCCGACACATAGAGGGTCCTTGGGGCCCGCATGAGCAGCGATTGGTTTCTTTGCAAGTCATGCAAGCGGTAGTCGAATTAAGACAGGACTCTTGGCTTTAAAACAAGCCCTGGGTTGGGTTTATTAGTTTAGCGATTCTTATCTATCAGCCAGCTCAGCGAAGAGCCTAGTTCACTTCCACGGAGGTCATTGAAATCACCAGAATAAAATCCCCAGCTGTCCTTTATCAAAATAAGGTCCCATTGTCTTGTGAAATACAATATCTGAACTGATAACAATGGCTCATATTAAAAAAAATATATATTCTTTTGCGACTGCCAAGTTATTGAAGAACTGCACAAAAGTGACTTTTCAATGTGAAATTGAGTCTTTCCATGGAAACCCGTGGTGAATTTGACAGCTTTTTGCTATATGCACAATTTTTTTCCCCAGTGGTTGCAAACATGTTGTAAATGAAATATGTGCCATAATTTTGCCACTAACTGATGTGGATTCTGTGAAATGAACAACAGAGAAAGTAAATTATGAGGTGCTTTATGTTTAAAAAAAAAATGTTTACGTCCATGTGTGTACCATGAATACCTGCTCACATATTTCATAGGTTTTGATACTTTAGTCTTGATGGTACACTTGTGCCCTTCAAATACTGTCATCATCCATGTCTCTGCTCTGTGTTGCCACAAAGTTACAAGGCTTTATTTAAGGGTAGTGCAAACCAGGTGAAAATGACCTTTTTAAGTGTAAGGGGATATAAGGTCAACATAACAAGCTTTCTCATAGCCATCTAGCTAAATAGTTAGCGATATAAATTGGCCAGGTACTTGAAGCATGTGTAACCACAAAACGTTAGTTAGGTCGATTGAGCATTAGCGAGTTTGTGGTAGTCCATGAATGCTCTACTTGGAAAGTCGGAAAAACCTATTTGTCTATACTTTCCAGTCACTTCTGGTTTAGGCCACGCCCGCTTCTTGTTTCTATCCGAATACAGATACAGACTCAGATAATTTTGGTGGTTGTACAGATATGGATGCAGATAGCAACTGTGTTGCACACCCCTAATCCATTAAAGGGGATTGTTTGAGAGTAGCCTCATGCTCCCTGACTTGAAAGAGGGAGGTTTAGAGCCAGTGTTTCAGGGACATCCTCGGGGTTGATCTGGAAGCAAGCCATGTTTGGGTGGCACGGTCGTGCAGTGGTTAGCACTGTTGCCTTGCAAGAAGGGGGTTCCAGGTAGGAGTGATCCTAGCTGCGTGGAGCTTGCATGTTCTCTCCATGTTTGCGTGAGTTTTCTCCGGGTACTACGGTGTCCTCCCACAGTCCAAAGACACATTGCTCAGGGACTACTCAGGTCATCCTTGTAAATGAAAATTTGTTCTCAATTGACCATCCTGGTTAAATAAAGGTCTATTATTAAGTGGTTTCATCTGCTACTTCTGCAGTGTGAAGATTAAGTGTTTCGCTAATGGTGTTCAGCAGGTAGCTATTCACTTAACATCTCTTCAGTGTGCAGGAGAAACTGTAAGAAACATTCAGGGGAAGAACAGTAGGAGATGCAATCAGCAGTAGAACTGGACTGGAATCAAAACAATTCAGAAGTGCTTCTTTAATCATCGCCAATAACAACAACATAAACGAACAAAAAAAAGCTACGTGGAGAAGCTACATGGGCTCACAGCATGACATACTTTATTTATTTTGGTAAATAAAATTGAAAAGAATGATCTCAGTCTGTGTGTGAGGTTTGTGTAGAGCTGTAGAGCTAATGTGTAAACTTTGCCTGCCCGATGTAGCGCCACATTACGTGGCAGACACGGTGAGCAGCCAGCGAGAGACGCTTCTGGATCCAAATCCAGGAGTGCTGAAGCGAAGATGCTGCCAAATCAAACAAAGATGCTTCACTGCCGCACTTCAAAAAGTCGTCCTGGAAGTGGAGCTTTGGCTGTTTTGGGGGCAAACATTCACAGCTGAGTTCATGAATAATACTGCTCTCTATATCACATTTGAATATGTTAAATATTTTTGTCTGTGCTGCAGCGTAGTTAGACAAGCCGGTTGGATGAAATTGAGCAGATAAGATTATCTCGCCGGCTTATCTTTTCATTAGGGCCTCTCAGGGGATTCTCTCTCTCTCCCTCTCTTTCTCTCTCCCTCTCTTTCTCTCTCCCTCTCTCTCTTTCTCTAACGTTGCTCAGATTAAACTGCTCAGCTGTTTGTCTGAATGAGATCATGTTTGAGAAAAAAAGATTGCTTTCTTTTTTCAGTCATTATTAATGTCTCTCATGCATGTTCAGCATGCTTTTACTTGTTAAATCATATGTCACTACAAGTGTGAAAGAGCAGCACGGTGTATCATTTTTGGTAACAAATGACAGAAAAACAAAACTGCGTCGTGAAAAAATAATGTCACGCTTAGTTATATTCAAGATGTGTAAAATGTATGTACCTGGACAAACGGAGGATGTTTTAGGAGATCAAGACATGAACCAACCTAAAGCACGCCCATGTATTGTGCATGCTTGGATGCACAGAGCTGCCAGGCACCAACCATTCATTCACCACGCTATGCGTTGCATGGTGACCATTCGCCAGTTGTCTTTCTAAAAGCATGGGCCATTCACCAGCCCAATACGTGCCTTTTGTGCAATCCATGCCTGGATATGCATGCTTGTCAATACTTGAATGTGATTTCCATCATTTAAAAGTTTTGGAACATCATTTTTGCACAGGTTAAACACATGACCCGTGTCCCTCATTTCATACCAAAGCCGAACCATGTCAAACCTGAGCTGGGTTGCGGACCCAGGTCAGATAACGCGGGTTGACCCATTTGCGGCAATGGAAAAGACGGGTTGTACCCGGGTTGTTGCTCGGTCTGAAAGGGGTATTACAGGGTCAGCTGCAGTCTGTCCATGTAGGGACTAAGCGTGGTCACGCATACCAACCGTACACTGACCAAACTTTAACTACGTTTCAGCACACAAAGAAACACTATGTTGACTGAGCTCAAGACCACATAGGCCACGATTAAGCTCTCAAATAAAACTGTCAACCACGTCCAGACTTTACTTAAAGCAGGCGAAAGCCAAGAGTCGAACAGCCACACAACCCTCATTCCATACTCACATGAGCTTATTCACACGGCATCTCGGATTTTGGGGGGGATTTTGCTGGTGTGGCTAAAATTTGAGAATTATATCCTGCATGAAACATCCATTTTCCCAAACTATGAACCGGTGACTGTTCCCTAGTCCATCACAGGGGTCATTTTTTCGTAGGAGAAGCAGCCACCACAGACCCCCTGTAGGAATGTTTATGTTGAGCCGAGCTTACTCAATCACCTGGGGCCTGTTTCACGATGCAGGATTATTGAGTTAGCTGGATAACTGCACTGAGTAAAACCCAGAACCCTCCCAAATCTGGAACATGGACTGAAGTAAAAAGGGCTGTTCCGGGTTTTAGTCTGTGCAGTTATCCAGCTAATTCAGTAATCCCGCTGTGAAATACCCCCCCGGTGTTCCGCTCGGGCCACTGTGAGGACCCCCCGGGTCTTTGCTCTGAACTGTACAACAGGAGTAACGAGAGGGCTAGAGATATCCCTGAAAGCTCTACAGAGTGTTTTTTGAATATGTGACAGAGGAACCGAGAGGGAAAATTAAGCCTTATCTGGATTTTCTTTAAAAGCCCTTATTCAGTCCTTGGCCTGATTTATTCTCCGTAGCATCGCAGTTGGGCGGATATAAAACATCGTCGCCCATCATCTCTGGGATTTGATCAATTTTATGTGCCGCCCGCGATAGTGTCAGTTGCAGTTGACTAAAGAGAACGCTCGCCGTCTCATTTGTTATCCGGTCCACAGTACTGCCCCCCCCACCAGATTCCCATGGATAACTGCTGCCTATAGCTCTGCAGTGTACCATCAGTTCTACAGAGCTCTCAGGGCGGTTAGCGCTGCGCTCTTGCATCTTCTGTCCAAGATGTTATTAACATATAGATGTATTTCTTGCATTTTGTCCAGGCAGACAGTGCGGTATTCATGTGCGGAGAGTGGTACACAGAATGGAAATGATTTTACTCCATCGTAAATCTTTGTAATGGAGCTCCGCACGATAAACGGGGGAGTGATGGGGGTGAAGGGAAGGATCGCAGATAATAGTGTGCAAGCATTACCGTTCCTATAGTGGTACCATTTTCATTACCATGCTATTGTTGCCATTACCATACTGTTAGCATTAGTGTACTATCCATGTTACAACTGCCTTACTGTGTCCAATGGGGGTAGAGCAGTCGTCTAGTTATCGGGGGGAAAAAAAGTTATCGAAAAACTTCAAAAGTGGAAAATTTTAACTTGTTTTAAGTTACTTTTTACTTGACAAGTGCAATTATCTTACCCTACTGGCAAATCTTGAAATGAGTAAAAACTATCTCACCCCACTGTTAATTTTATTTAGCAAAAAAGTTACATAAAGTTTTCACATTAAGTCTGAGATTAAATTGCTTGTTAAGATAATTTTTTTTGTGTCGAAGTGTTTTTGAGCAAGATGCTTAACCCCTAATGGTTACTGAAGAGCTGGTTGATGCCTTGCATGGCTTGCATGGCCTTCCACTGTTGGCGTATGTCTGAATGGGTGAATGAGAGGCACTCATTGTAAAGCACTTTGTGTAGCCGTAGTTGCTGGAATTCTGTCAAACAGAGACCAATGACATTAGCCTCCTATTGTTAGCATAGTGGTGCTCTGCCAGCATAACTAATGGGTAGCAAACAGTTATCTTTCGTAATAATTATACGAGAGATAATAAATATACCCTATTGTGTTGTAATCACAATCGGTGGGAATTGAGCAGGGAACTGTTGCGCTTCCTACAGTCCTGTGCCGTGAGTCACTTCTAGGAAACAGCATCCTCTGGAAAGCTGGAGAGAGAGTGCACGTGGAGATAGTGCACGTGGAGAGAGTGCACGTGGAAGAACAGGGCAGAACAGCAGAGAGAGAGAGAGAGGGAGAGAGAGAGAGAGAGAGAGAGAGAGAGAGAGAGAGGGAGAGAGAGAGGGAGAGAGAGAGGGAGAGAGAGAGAGAGAGGGAGAGAGAGAGGGAGAGAGAGAGAGAGAGAGAGAGGGAGAGGGAGAGAGAGAGGGAGAGAGCGAGGGAGAGAGAGAGGGAGAGAGAGAGTGAGAGAGAGAGAGAGAGAGAGAGAGAGAGAGAGAGAGAGAGAGAGAGAGAGAAAAAACACGGGGAGAATGCCTGCCAGGAAACGCCCACTCACTGAGTCTGTTTTTCTGTCTTTGTTCCTCCTCCCTCCCTACCTGTCCTTCCAGAGGAGTCAGTGTTTCCCTTATTAGACGAGAAGTTCTTGGTCATTGGTCAGACTGACTACACACGAAAAACAAGAGGAAATGTGTACTATAAGCGTACACACAACAGTTCAGATAATACTAATTGCAGGGCAGTAGAGGATTAGTTATGTAAACATTACGTGCAATGCATTCTGTACATGTCTTTAAACTTGGATAATAACCCCAGCAGTTTCATCTGACCCCATTATTGTACATTTCCGACAGCTGTTGCATCAAGCCCACCACTCTACCTGTCCTCAATATGTTCATGTTAGCTTTGTGAATGTGTGCCGCTGTGGAAATACATGTATGATTGTAGGTTTACGAGCCACTGTAAGTTTGGCATAATTTAAAGATCCACTTTGAAACTATGGTATGACTCCCACACAAAATGAAGGTTGGACACACAACATTTCCCTGCTCCAGTTTTTATCAATTTGTCCTTTACTATCAGTTCATTTTATGTGTTGAACATTTTATCAACTCGTTTACAATGAAAACCATGTTTACAATGAGAGAGGTTCCTAGACCCTTGTCATCGACAATGTGAGATGTCACCTCACAATTACCGTGGTAACATCACAAGGCTCGAGCAAGGCAGGGTGCCACTGAATAGGTTGCCTCAACCTGGGCATCCCCTCCATTAGTGATGCGGGAAAAGTACAAAAACAAAATGGCACCGAGAATGGAGAGTCAGTTTCATTTTAAGATCTCAAATGCATCATCTGAACCGACAAGATAATAATCCACAATTCTTTACAGTGACAACATAATATTGCGCTTTATGTGCACTTAATTTTTTAGTGTCCTTCATTCACACCCCTGATTGAATAGGGAAAAAAATGCATACCTTAGTATGCTTAGAGTGGTCTGTTGGGCTGAATCGTTTATAATATTTTGTACTTTAATCTTTATAACATTGTCCAGAGCAAAGTCTTTCTTGACAAATGTAAGTGACACAACTAAATGCTTTAAATACCTGAGTGACTTTGTACAGTATCCTTTTGTACAGCCGCTTTACTGTTCAAATGTAGTCCCCATATTTGAAGAGTAAAGTTGTTATTGTGCTCGGTTGTTGTGTAGCACTTTCCTACACAGGGTGATTAGTGAGTTGAGATGTGAAATCATTTTCTCCAAATTAGGTAATGCTTTTAGAATAAACTAGAGCTCGTTTTTTTACTCTTTTGTGTGTGAGTGAGGAAGTGAGTGCCTTCAAGTGGGCGTTCACCCATTCAAAATGGGGGACTGATGGATTCGCTGTTATGTCTCGTAATAAGAGTAGTTAAGTGTGTGTGTGTGTTTGTGTGTCGTTCCTAAACAAAGAGACATGCGTCATGTCAGGGCCTTTGAGGATTTTTAAACCAGGGTAGAAAAACAGTGGGTTGAAGGTTACTGTGACACAAATGTGTTGTGTTTCAGTGATCTTCCCGCTGGCCGGCGTGACATACAATAGACTTTCAAAAGAGTGTTTGTTGTCGTTAATGAGTTCCTACATTAAACCTGACTTCTGCTGAAAGAAGCTGGTTCCTAACAGAACATAATTACTAATTCCACTGAAATGTTGGAATTTATTTGTAATTCTATAACTCTGAGACCCACAGGTCCATTTACTTGGTGTATTCCTGGGTGTATTCCTGGGTGTATTCCTGGGTGTATTCCTGGGTGTATTTCTTATTTTCCATGCTTGAGGTCACAGCTATGTTTAATTTTCCTCACAATAGCTTTTTTCATTGTCATACTCTGTTCTTTTAGCTCATGAAGTAGACTCTACAAATTCTTCCAATGATATAACCCATGCCCTGACACTCACATCTTTCCATGTATAAATAGAGTAATATTGTAAACCTCTAAAAATTTGTTCCAATAGCTGTCCCAATACCTATGCTGACTTAGAAAAACATTGTTCAATGTCTGTTTAAAAACACACATGAAATAAATACAGAATTTATTTCATTTGAATTTTGCCTCATAGTCCATGTTTGATTTGATATACATATATGATTAATCCTGAGGAAAAACAACCAATTTGACAGAACTCTTCCAATACTTTTGCAACTGTATATGGTGTATGTATATGTATATGTATATGGTGTCATAAGGTTTTGGGGGAAGTTGGAGTGTCCACATAGCCACCAAAAAGGACACTGCTGCCACTACATTTTCTTGTTTCTAGCGATTGGAATCTTTGGGAATGTGTGTACTTATGTGGTTGTGAGTATTTTGTGTGTGTGTGTGTGTGTGTGTGTGTGTGTGTGTGTGTGTGTGTGTGTGTGTGTACGTGCGTGCGCATGTGTGTGTGTGTGTGTGCGTGCGTGCGCATGTGTGTGTGTGTGTGTGTGCGTGCATGCGTGTGATGAGACTTCCTTCTTCCTGTCTCCGGCCTTAGCCTCAGCACTTCCTCTCCAGAGCTGGAGATTGCAATGCTGTTGATTGGAGCTTACGGACAGCTACACGGTGGTTAGCGTGCGACTGGCTCGATCCAGACAGACCTGACATCTGCATGGTCTTTTGGGTTGCTGTGATACTGGGAGAGAGCACCTTTCCTTCGAGGATCTCCTGGTTTTGTTGTGGTCCGCACGGTGGGCTTGAGTTCTACTCTTGAACATAATCCATAGCTCTCCAGTGAAGTCCAATGCGAGATGTCACAGTGAGTGCTTTTTTCATGTTCAACTTGACTTCACTTTTCCCGGTGAATGTCATTCCTTGTCACTACAGGACGGGAATGATTTTGCACCTGAAATCATTTTCACTGCCTCATGGAGAGATATGTTCCTGGAGCTCAGAAAAGAAAATGTTTCTTTTTTAATGAAATAAGGGGAGGACGGGCTCCTGTGATATGGACATTGCACTGGAAGGCATAGAGTTGTATGATTTTATGCAAATAGACACTCTGCTGTTGTTTTTTGTTTAGCATTTTATGTTGCACATATTGTATCTAAAACTATAAAATGTATTCCAATTTGTTTTATCCCCGAGGGATAGAAGCCCGTGCCAAAAAATATCTCTCTAAACAGTAAAGTTGTTGGCTTCATTTTCATAAAATGTAATTAAAATTGGAAACGGTTTGGGGCGCAGAAAGATCAAAAAGCGCAATTCATGGAGAGGAGAGTAAGGAGAGGTAGTTGCTGTAAAATTGGATAAAAATAATGAAAATTAGAAAAAAAATTATATTTTTGGATGGGTGTGATTTATGAAAAATATGTAATTCTGCAATTCTTGCTCATTTAATCAGCCTGCATAATGTGTTACAGACAACCAGTGATACACAGTTTTTTGTTGTTGTTGTAAATTCTCATTTTTAAAGATTGACACAGCGTAGTTTGGGTTAATGGTCTGTGTTTATGATATGGGTTACCGGTGTTTAGGTGATGATGTTCACAGTAACAGTGATAGCGTTGCTTTGAGCAGAGCGGATGTCTCTCTGTTCTGGGGAAGGTGTGAGCTTTGAGGGCTCTCTTTCACGTCTGGAGCTCCACACTCTTTCTGCTAGGTGACTTTCTCTTTGCTCCTGACTCTGTGTGTCGTTCTCTGTATTTATTCCCGTTTCTGTGTTTGTAAAAAAAAACTGTTACTGTTGTTGTGATAATACAACCACTATGTTGTAAATGTGAATACAAATCTAATGAATTCATCAGATAAAATAACGGATTGGTTTTAGAATTGATGGCCTCTTTGTAGAGTGGCACAGGAAGATCCATTTAAACTCAACAAAGCAAAAGGGCTTGATTTATTTAGACCTTTAGCGTGTGCAAAACATTTTAGCACACACAAAACCAATAAGTAAGTTATCATGGCCATCATCTATCATCATCAGTTTTAATGTCAGGAAAGAAAAAAAGATATTATTGTCATCGTTTTTTGAGTTTAGAAACAACTGAATACAAAATGAGTAATTAATTAAAAGGTATTTTATTATTATTGTCTACCATATATAAAAATTTGTTCTTAATTCATTCACGAAGAGCAAGTTTTGATAAAGGGTCATCAAATATCAGAACTTGCTTATGTGTGTGTGTGTGTGTGTGTGTGTGTGTGTGCATGCGTGCGTGTGTGTGTGCACTAGCAGTAGTACTGTACTGTCATAACTGAAGCGTAAACCTAAAGAAAAAAATTAATGCATTTTATTAAATAGATATGTTGTCACTTATTGATTACGGTAGTAATATATACATTGATTTATTTTCATAAGTTTAAAATAGATTTTACAAGTGGGTCATGCTTGATGAAATCACTCTTCCAATTGGACGCTGTCAAACAATTCCCATTAAGCATTTCACCAACCAGCCACGATAGGCTTTATATGCTTTTCAAACTTTTATGAAAATCTATTCCACACACACACACACACACACACAGCTAACATACTAACTAGCGTTGCACACACACACACACACACACACACACACCTCACACACACACACTTGCTGGCGCAATATTATTATTTTATATCATCACAGTTCCAGCCACGATAGGCTTTATATGCTTTTCAAACCTTTATGAAAAATCAATTCCAGATATCATTGCTGACCAGCTAACATACTAACTAGCGTTGCTTGCTTTGAAAAGCCCATGACCTTTGACCTCTGTGATCCCTTGCTGGCACCATGGGTTTGTAACCGTATGATGACCGTCCTGAAGAATTCTATGGTAACCATGGCTTCACAGTATTAATGAGTACGCTAATATAAACATAAATGTAGACATTCCAGACTGTTTCATATGCACTGCCAATTAATATAATTAACCAATATTAGTGTGCACATACCCTCACCTTTCCAATTAAGTACCAAAATGTTTCCTAATTATGAAGTAATAATGTTAGTAATTCAAGATGAACAAAAATTAAGACTGACATCAAATTAAATCGGGTTTTTAAAACAAACTAGCAAAAACATTTAATGTTATCATAATTACTGTTTATTAACCATAGTAACACAAAAAACTCTGAGTAAAAGAACGCGTAAAAGAACTCTCAGGGTAAAAGTCAGAAATCTGCTTAAATTGATTTGCATTTTCTACCTCTGCCTTTCGATCATGGTGTCGCCATATCACACGGACTCCAAACATTGTGTACGTATGGTGTCCATCGTGTGCAGAGGTACGCAGATTCTCACAGCACGTGTTATATTATACATCTGAATTTCTGCATGGAAACTCGCTTACACGGCTTTCTGAAGGCATTTTTCTGCTCAGCACTGTTTATACATGTGGCCCCTGGTCTATACAGCAC
This sequence comes from Ilyophis sp. 1 JC-2022, assembly GCA_022702515.1. Classification (NCBI taxonomy): domain Eukaryota; kingdom Metazoa; phylum Chordata; class Actinopteri; order Anguilliformes; family Synaphobranchidae; genus Ilyophis; species Ilyophis sp. 1 JC-2022. Next base: position 122,152,527 of record CM040402.1, read on the forward strand.
TGTTTATACATGTGGCCCCTGGTCTATACAGTGCTGTTTATACTTGTGGCCCCAGAACTGACATTTTTTTGTGGCTAAAAGGCTGCTCTATTGTCTTTTTGGCCACTTTTAACCGCTCTTTACATTGTGAAGAATGCATCGATTTTTAACAATGCTAAATATCTTGTTCTTTGTTAATTTTATCTTTCATTCATCATGGTCTGTGTGGTTCCAGATATGAGAGAGAAATCCAGCGATTAGGGTGAATGATCTGAATAGGCTTGAAAGTTTTTGCTGTAATTTTATGTCATTTTGGGTGACCAATCATCATCAGTGCATTGAACCATTTTAACATAATTTTAAAAAATGGTTTTTTTCTTGAATCAGATATTAGTTCCAAATAAAAATACTTTGTTCCATGTCAGCATTTTCATCTCACTGTCTCTACTTCTGTATATATCTCCAGATATCTTAACCACAGCGGATAGATTGGTTCAGGCATTACATATAATGACTCTCCAGGAATGCACAATAATGTTTCATCATTGTAAAGCTTTAGACATGATGTCATTTTTTCCGTAGGTAATTACCTGGGAAACGGGAGTGTTTACTGTAGGGCTGAAACACAAGATATTCTGGGACGGTGAACCTGAGCTGAGCTTTCTGTATGATGCCTGAAACTCTGGCGCTCACTGGTTGCTGGTATGAGGATGAATTGATGTTTATGGGGAAGGCCGTGTGGGTTATGTCTAACATAATTCAGTGCAGTCCAGATGTTCTGAAGGCCTCCAGAGGGTATGGATGGTTTTACAATGCAAGTCAAATCAGTGCCATTGATTGAAATCTGCAGCCTATTTAAGAGAACACAGATCTGCACTGAAATTAAATTGAAAAACGGCATGATAAATGTTAA
>CM040402.1:122158418-122188418 GCA_022702515.1 Ilyophis sp. 1 JC-2022
CATTTTAGGCATTTAGCTGGCGCTCTTATCCAGAGCGACTTACAATAAGTGCGCTAAGAAAAGGCCTGGATTCCTAAATCACCAACATTCCAAGTAGCAATTAATGAGAGCGTAACGGTCGGGCCGTAACGCGATAGGTAATCCACTTTTTTTTTCAACTTTGTCAAAAAATTTACATGTGGAAAGGAAGGTAGAGAATTTTTTTTCATAGGATAGATAGGAGAAGATGTGTAAGAGCGTAATGGGAATCAGAGTGGAGAAGGGGAGGAGAGGTATTTCCTGAATAGATGGGTCGTCGACGGTAGGGAGGGACTCTGCTATCCTGACTGAGATGGGCAGTTCATTTCACCTTTGGGGGGCCAAAAGAATTGAGCTCGTCATGGGGGGGAGACACTTAAATTTCTGAAGATTGAAATACATCAATCTGCACCATTGTTTCATTAGGCGGTAGTACGATTATGCATGTCTAATGATTTTTATTCTAAATCTAAAATGCATATTGAATTGGTATTGTGACAGTTGGCATTGAATATGGGGAATGTATACAGAACATGCTCTTAAGTATTTCAAATTCAAGGCATTGGAGGTGGGTAATTTAAGGAGGATGTGGGTGTCATCTCATATTTTCTCAGTTCTGTCAAGCTTGATTAGATCGTTTTAGGAACCACCTTAAAACAGCATGACTCACCCTTTCAAATATTTGAGGAGTTTGACAAATTAACTGCCGGAGACAACAGTGTGTCCCCTCCCACATGGATGAGTGACAGGCGCAGGGGACTGAAATATAAGGCACACAGAAAAACAGGGAGATTAGAAAAGTGTTCAACCAGTTTTTTTTTCCTAGTTTGACGCTTTTCTTGTTCTGGCTAACGATGTTGTTTGGACAAAACCATTTATCTCATGTCAGAATTGCACATCGCGGCTCGCCTCTTTGCTTTCACACATGCAGACAGTTTTATTCTCTGATGCGGATTTCATGTTCTTTGGCAGTGCGATGAAAAAAAAAAAAAAAACCCTCTGTGCATCAGTTGGTGTTGAAAGCTGCCGTGGACATGTTTTTGTCTAATCCAGTTAACCGTACACAAAATCGATGCCTCTGTTAAGATCTAAATAAATTAATTGAAATGACAATTCCGAACTGGATTTGTTAGTAGATGAGCATTATCTGAAGAAGAAGAAGAAGAAGAAGAAGAAGAGCAACAACAACAACAACAAAAGACAATCTGTGGAAGCAGACGTATAATTATCTGACTTTTTTTAAAGGTTATTATTTGAGTTGCGACATTTCCAGTCATTTCAACTTCTAAACATGCCCAGCAGGGGAAGACAAGTATTATACTTCTGCGGTGGAATGAAGTACCGAAGTACCGTTCTTTGTTTAGCCTGTGTAGGCTATGTCATGGATTTTATTTGAAGTAGTGAGCACTATTTCAGACTCTCATTATCTGGGGGTTGCAGTAACAGGTGAGAGAGGCAAGACAAAAAGATAAGTCAGCAGTCAGCTGAAAGTTGTCATGGAGATCGTGTTGTTTGCTAGTGTGCCGGACATTTAACAATTCAGACGATGCCTGTGTCGGCTCGGAGCCACGCGGCTATAGACGTCGGCACGGGCGCTAAATATTCATGAGGTTTCGGAGATTGTTTTGTTTTCCTGATGCCGCGTGAGACGCGGCGCTCCATTTTCCCGGAACGCCTCCGTAGGCTACTCGCGACGGCTGTGAGGAAGACTTTCTCCGATTCCCGCGAATTCTGCCGTCAATCCAGCCGTGTGGAGCGGAGCCGCGGCATAAAACGACAGAACATGATTATACCAGTGTACTGGAACATATCTATTTTAACGTTTGTGACACCTGTGAAATTCTGTAGCCTACTTAAGCCAAAACTGATACACTACAAGCAGCTGGTGTGCAGCTGTAAGACGTGAAAACGGAGCTTTAAAGCCATTTAAAGCGGGTTATTATGACACCTGTAAAATCTTTGAGATGTTTTATTTGGTAGTTTAGCCAGGCCAGCCTGACCATTTATTCAATACGTTTCTCCCATCTTTGTGCTCCGTAGTTTCTTTGCTGTTTGTGTCTGCCTGTCCCTCCACATGAGCACAGTCACACTCATCAACCCCCTGACTATTGCTCCGGTCAGTCTCTTTCTCCCCGTCACTGTGTCCATGTAACTATCTGCACCTCCCCTCCACCGCTCCTGCTCCTGTCACCTCCTGCTCCCTGCACCTTCGTGGAGAGCCTGGTCCCTCTAATCAGGAGCTACATCTTTCTCTCCTACTTCTCCCGCAGACCCCGTTTGCGTGCCTCCTCTTCCAGCGTTTCCTGCTGTCTTTACCTCTTTGCCCACCTGTCTGTCAAACCCCTGTTGTCAATTCCCCTTCACCGATCTCCTCTCCCTCCGTCTCTCCCTCCTTCCTTCCCTCTGCTCATCGCTGCTCGCCTTTCTCTCTCCTCTTCTTTTCACTCCCCCTCTCTTTTCGTTCTCTTGCACTCTCCTCTCCCTCCCTCTCCCTGTCCTCACTTGCTTCGACGTTCTCCCTCGCCTCTCATCTCCCTCTCGTCTCCCTCTCCTCCTCTCCTCCTCCTCTCCTCTCTCAGCACCTGTGGTGTCAGCGGCAGACTGGTTATTAGCATACAGAGCGCTTGGCGCAGCGGACGCCGAGCTTTCATCAGCCGCGCGATGCTGATTTTTACATTGAGGGAAGCGTGTCCTATCTGTGTGTGACTGGCCCAGCAGGGAGGCCCACGCTCAGGATTTTGTCGCGGGGTCTACGCACACAAAAAGAAAGGTTAATCTCTTGTCAGGACCAGTCCCCAGTGCCAGATGTGAAGGATTTGTATAGAATTATTCGTGCGTTCACAAACACACACGCACACACACGCTCCACATTACGCACACACGTTTGACATACGCCTGGTTCTGTCAGCGTTGAGTTAAAGGGAAGTGTTGTCAGACAGTTGGCGGGGGCTGAGGGAGGGAGGACAGGCCCGGGCTTAAACGCGTGCGACGTTCCTGACAGGCGCATTTTAGGAAACACTCGTTACCGAGATTAGCTCCACCGTCTCGCTCGAGGCTTTTCCTGAAAGGTTGGTCCCCGCGGCCGGCTCCCGCCAAACGCATCCAATCCGTCAGAAGCTCTTCTTCATTTATCAGCGCTGAGCGTTACGGACTTGGGGAAGGCTGGAAGGCTTTCCGCTCAACCAGCTGCCAATGTTTCCACCGCTGACTTCTGAAGGGCCCGTCCTGGATGTGGAGGTACGTGAGGTCATACCATCTCCATCCGCTCTGCATATTCACACTGATCTCGCTCTTCACGCTTGGGGTCATGCGTTCATGTGTCTGTGTAGTGTATGTGGTGAATCAAAAACTCACACAAGCAGGTTTTTCCTTTAGCTCTCGCTGCCCGTGTGGGCGGCTTGCAATTTTCTTTTGCAAGGACAAATGCTAATGCCTGCTATTCAGCTTACATTTGATTGGAAAAGGATCAGATTTTTCTGAAATTGTACCACTGGTCAGTATCTTACCTTCAATATTTTGCGAGCAATACTGTAGCGCTGACTATACGTAGATATTTACTATAGTGAACGCGTGTGTGAATTAGGATGACAATAACCAGTATTTTTTGCAAGTTAGCACCCACTGCAATGCGCAAGAAATGGTTGTTTTATTGGTCGTGTTTGTGTTTGAAAAGCTTGAAGCTGCTTCAGAGAAACTAAAGGGCTTAGAAGCAGGTTCAGAGAAACGTATCACCTCGGGCCGCTGTTTGCCATCTCCTTAGAACTCCCTTCAAAAAATCCAACTAGAAAAGTGAGGAAGGAACACAGCCCACACACAAAAACCTGGAGTTCTAACCGTTTTATTTTAGAGGGACTTTGGGGAAGTGTGTGTGCATGTCTGTGCGTGTGTGTGTGTGTGTGTGTGTGTGTGTCAGTATATTGTATGCTGAATCTTCAGTGAAACGTTACTAACCAAAATGAACAATCATATAAATTAAGAATTTGTTGATAATTGGAAATGTTATTTTTTTGTAAATAGTCAGTCGTGTGCAGGACTTTTACTGGTGTCTAAAGGCACGAGGGTCTGTCGTGCATGAGTATAGGTGTGCTTCAGCATTTCTAGATGTGTGCATGTGTGGATATATTTTCCTGTTTGTGTGTGTGAATGCATATGTGTGTGTGTGTGAGAGAGAGAGAGAGAGAGAGAGTGTGCACATACAAGTGTATGTGCTTGTGTGTATGCATATTTGTGAATGTATATGTGTGTTTGTGTATTATTTTGGGGGTGGGAGGGGGGTTCCTGCATACCATTCATATCGGGTGAATGAAATTATCTCACCCCCCGTGTTTATTTTTAATTTCTTTGTACTGCCCCACCTTCTTTCAACCCCTGAATAACACACCTGTGCCAGGCTCTTACAATGAGCCATTACCGGTGGTGCACGTTATCACTCAAGGTGACCTTGAATCTTCTGCCTATTCTGAATGTAATTAGGAAAACAGAAATAAATGCATGATTTAAGTGATGTACGATTTCTGAGAAATCCAGAAGCATTTTAAAAACAAAAATATCATAATCGCAATGCACTGTATTCGTTTAATTTTGAGTGCATTCACAGTCAGTAGATTCTTTTAAATTTTGTACACGAATGACCGTATGTAAAGGAAGACAGTAAAGCTGTCTGCTGCGATCGACTTCATTAAACCAGTCTGTCATCTGGGAATTATACTCAACCTCTCAATCAATGCCGATCAATCACCACAGTGCACAAATCAGTGGGGACATCAATCTCCCTGTGGAATCCACCACTTCTTCTTCTGCCACATCAATTTCTCCGTTCGGCAGCAGCTCTCAGCATTGCTGCTACTGCTGCTGCTGGTACTTATGGTAATGATAATACCGCTAAAAGGCCTGCCGCTAATCTCTCTCATCGCGTATTCCCAGTCTTTCTTCTGAACGGGTTTTTAAAAATATAATTGGTAATGCACTGCCCCAGAAATATTGCCATAATGACAGGGAAACGTTGTAGCGAATGCGCGCGTGCGTCTCCGTTCTGCTTGGCGCTCCGTGGCGATTCTGGGGTAAGCGAGCGGGGAGGCGCCGCACCCGCTGGGACGCGGACCCGCCGAGAACAACCGCGAGGGGCGTTTCCGCCACACACATCCTGTCTCCTTATTGAAAAATGTCTGGCGCAAGATACTTTCTTTTTTGGGGGGGGGTTGGGGGTGAGACGAGGTGCCTGGGGACCGGGGGGGAACAGTGGGGGTGTGTCTGCCCCAGAAACGTGGCCAGGCTCCGCCGGATTCCATGGGAGCGAGGTGTAAAAATAGCGAGCGCGTTTTCTGGGACGAGATGTTTCGCACGCAGGGAAGCGGTACCCGCCAGGGTTGCCTCTCTCTCTCTCTCTCTCTCTCAATCTCTCTCTCTCTCTCTCTCTCTCTCTCTCTCTCCCGCCGCTGTTCTTCCTGTGAATGCTTGCAGAGCTGATGTTCCAGAAAACTAGAAGATGCAACAAGAAAAAAGAAACAAACAAAAATTATTAATTAAACACAATCTGACTTTGCTTATTCCACAGTTGGGTCTGCAATCTGTAGTAACCCGGAGAATGCAGGTTCAGAAATTCTTCCCCAGTATTTTGTTCCAATCACCTGGATTTGCTAATTGGCACAATTCTTCTTCAGCCAGGAGGTATAGGCCTAACTAATTAGTGAAACCAGCTGGCTGAGTTCATGGGTGGAAGAAACACATGGCATGCAGGACTTTTACTTTCTGACCCCTGGACTTTCCCACCTGTGTTAGTAATATAGTTTTGCATACATGCCCATGCAAACATAGAATACAAACACAGAGCCGGATCTTCCCTGTAGAGCTGAAAACACAGTCTGCTGTCTGTTTATAAACGAGCTGCACGCACGTCCTTCTCGCAGAGTCAAGGTCAGGAGGGTCCAACTGTCACCCTTGAGTGGAGCGAATAGACGGTGAGGTTGCAGTAGGCCAATGCGCTGAGTGGGGATCAGGACTGCAGAGATCTGAGCATCCTTGTTGAGATGAATATCCACCTCCTGCCACTGCGTTTCTCCTGCCACTGCATTCCTCTCCACTGCGTTCCTCCTGCCACTGCGTTCCTCTCCACTGCGTTCCTCCTGCCACTGCGTTCCTCCTGCCACTGCGTTCCTCCTGCCACTGCATTCCTCTCTACTGCGTTTCTCCTGCCACTGCGTTCCTCCTGCCACTGCATTCCTCTCCACTGCGTTCCTCCTGCCACTGCGTTCCTCCTGCCACTGTGTTCCTCCTGCCACTGCGTTCCTCTCCACTGCGTTCCTCCCCACTGCGTTCCTCCTGCCACTGCGTTCCTCTCCACTGCATTCCTCCTGCCACTGCGTTCCTCTCCACTGCGTTCCCCCTGCCACTGCGTTCCTCTCCACTGCATTCCTCCTGCCACTGCGTTCCTCTCCACTGCATTCCTCCTGCCACTGCGTTCCTCTCCACTGCATTCCTCCTGCCACTGCGTTCCTCTCCACTGCATTCCTCCTGCCACTGCGTTCCTCTCTGCTGCGTTCTTCTCCACTACCGTGTCGCCCGCTGCTTCCTCAAGCTTCGCTTTGGACAAATTGCGGCTTTGCATTATTTATTTCTCATTTCAAAATCTGCCACTTCCCATCGAGGAGTGTTTGGATCTGAAGAGTTTTCCTCTCAAATGTATTTTTCAGCACTTAGCGGGAACATGCTGTAAAATGGTCTGTTTGGCTGTGAGCTGTCATGTACTCCTGGTGAATCTCTGAATTCTCTTCATAATTTATTCATTGTGATTAAGCGTGCTACAACAGTGCTTATGGATACCAAAAGTAATATTTCTTTTTTTTAAAGCAGTGAATTCATAGTGCAATCCTACTGTAGTTTAGCTCTTCCTTGAATAATAAATATTTTCTTTTCTAAACCTTTTGGGAAATAACTGGGTTGTGTTGAAACAACCTCCTCTGAATTCCTGTAGGTTTAGAATGTTAAGTAAATGGAGAGCTGAGTAACATTCAGCTCAGGACCTCTCTGACTGAACAAATGGACTGATGGAAATTTCACAGAATCCACTTGACCTGTAAAGGTATCGGACGCTCCGCACTGACTATCCTCATTTATTTAACAGAAGGAAATGACACTTCAGTCCTCCCAAGTGAGCGCTCTCTCTGTTTGGCACATGGCTCCTCTCTCACACACACACACACACACGCACGCTGTTCAAAACTAGTCCCTGTATCTCGCCGTCTGCCAGAAGCTCCCCGCTTCGCTGTGCTAATGGAAGCCTCCTCTCTGAACGAGGCACTTATGAGCGCCAGCTTTCACACGGCCATTATGTAATAATCCCTCTTCTGCCCCCCCCTGTCAACATTTCGCCAGGCAGAGAGAGAGAGAGAGAGAGGTAGGGAGGAAAAGCCCAGGTGCTGGAGAATGTGAAATAACTGCGATTCACTGGCTTTTCATTTTATTTACTCGTCCATTCCTGTGGCTGAAATGGAAATTATTAATATTAATATTAGTGAGAGTGTGCATTTTCCTGTCTCCCACTAGGACGTTCTGATGTGGAATTGTGTGTTAAACGGTTATGCCTGGTTATGATGGAGTCTTAATGATTATGGGGAGCCTTAATAATGACACACTGATCTCCTGATAACTCAGATAGTAGTAGGTACCTCAGATCACTGCCTAGCATTATGTATGGACAGGACACACACACTCACACACACACACACACACGCACACACATACACACACATGCACACACACAAACGTGCATACACACACACACACACACACACAAACGCGCACACACACACATATACACACACACACATACACATACACACACACACACACACGCACGCACCGCACACACACACATACACACGCACGTGCACGCACACACACACACACAAATGCGCACACACATACACACACAAACACACACACATACACATACATACACACACACAAACGCACATACACACACACGCACGCACACACACATACACAAACGCACACACACACGCACGCACACACACGCACGCACACACACACACACGCACACACACATACAGGCTGCTGATTGGAGTCACTGCAGGGGATTACAGTGGCAATTGCATTCCAATGTGCCCCACTCGCCCAAAGTCCAGAACAATCTCCTGGGTGAAGCCATTGCGGTGTCTGTGGAGAAGGCCTTTTGCGTGACTCTGTGCAAATATGAGGTTATAGATGAATATTTCATCATTACAAAGGCGGTTAACGTCGTGTCGCCTCGGCTTGTTTATCAGCGAGCCCTGGGGAGTGACTGCAAACGGCGGTCCGGGGGAATCTGGCCATAATCACACAGATAAAGACTCCAATTCAGATAAACAGTCACCTTCAACAAGGTTGGTTCCAGGAAACGGAGCACGGAAAACCAACAACAGGTCTCTGGTGTGCACATGAGTGTGTGTTTGTGTGTGTGTGTGTGTGTGTGTGTGTGTGAGAGAGAGAGAGAGAGAGAGAGAGAGAGAGAGAGAGAGAGAGAGAGAGAGAGAGATGGTATTTAGTCTTAGTGTGTGTTTTTCTGACTGCGATATGTTTTTGTGTACTTGTGCGTGTGTGTTTGTGTGTAGCTAAACAAGAAAAAAATCAGTATCACTTTTTATGGAAGCTAGTGATAATACTAGTGATTTTATTATTTTTGTTTTCGGGGAGATTGTGGTGAATGGTGCTGATTATGTGTGCTTCTGGCAAACAGCAGTGGATGATCAATGTTTATATTGTAGAGGGATCTGTTAATATTACAATATGCAAACAAGACCGTGTCACATAGCCGGGAGTGAGCATTGAAAAAATGCTTCTTTTACACAAGATAAACAGGTCTACTTCCTGTGGACTTGTCTGGCCACTATTACCCTATTTCGTGTCGGCCAAAGTCCTGTGGTCAGTCTTTTGTGAAAGCACCTCCAGCTTGCCTCAGGTACACCTGACCCGCTGCTGAGGCCAGTCAATAGAAACATGGCCCGGTTAGCCTGGGACAGCCATAGAGTGGCCCAATCAGTCATCTAAATATAAAGTCCCATATTCAAAGGTCAGGTGGCCATTACATTGAAATCCATTGCGGTGGCTGTGATAAGTTTGCTTATTAAGATGAATGCCCGCTTTAGGGTAGTTATATTATGCACTTGAGGTGGAGTAGACACTAGACAGAACAGCTTTTTTATTCTTTGAGTCTTCTGTAGCCAGCTGCACTGCGCTTGTATTATTAACTGCTGGGGGGATACAAACCCCCCCCAATAGGGTAACTGAATGATTTGGCATCTGTATAATTATGTTTGCCTGATTCGAGTGTAATTCGTTGTTTTAATTTAACATTGGTCTTCTGGGTGTTTTTGTAACCAGATCTCCCCTCCCCTCCTTTTTTCTGTACCCCTAAACAAACCATATTTTGCCGTATCATATTAACGTTCATTTAAAGGAAATCTACTGAAGAGAAGGGTGCAATGCGGTTTTAAGCCACGGGCATCTGTTCTTCAGGAAGCAGAAAAACAAAACAAAATAGTACCAAGAAAAATGTGTTTCAGGTGCGTGGGACAGATTTGTACAATGGTACCAGTGTGGCGCTGCAGAATCTACCCTCTAATAGAACTGCAAAACTTCATAAGTCAATTTACAAATGTTCCTGAAATGTACATTTGTGCTCTTAGCATTTAATGAGTCATCTGAGGGACATGATGTTACATTGTAGCAAACTGGCTGGTTATTCTCTTTCACGTTGGTAGTCAGACGTGACAAAGCGTGTATTTGCTTCATCATATAATTTACCAGAATATATATTATTATAATTTACCAGAATATATAATATTATAACTTACCAGAATATATATTATTATAATTTACCAGAATATATAATATTATAACTTACCAAAATATATCATATTATAATTTACCAGAATATATCATATTATAATTTACCAGAATATATAATATTATAACTTACCAGAATATATAATATTATAATTTACCAGAATATATATTATTATAATTTACCAGAATATATATTATTATAACTTACCAAAATATATATTATTATAATTTACCAGAATATATAATATTATAACTTACCAGAATATATATTATTATAATTTACCAAAATATATATTATTATAACTTACCAGAATATATATTATTATAACTTACCAAAATATATATTATTATAACTTACCAGAATATATAATATTATAACTTACCAGAATAAACTGATTCATAGTGAAGCTTTTTTTCTACTTTATTGTTTGGCAAGTAAACTTGTGAATTTAATTGACAAAAGTAAGATTGATTATCATAGGTAATGATGATAAAATACTGTAGAACAGGGCTGCCCAACTCTAGAGATCTACCGTCCAGCAGGTTTTCATTTCAACCCTAATTTGGCACACCTGATTCTACTAATTTGCAGCTCTAGGAGATCTCTAGCTGTTGAATGAGGTGTGCTTTGTTAGGATTGGAGTGAAAACCTACAGGACGGTAGAGCTCCAGGAACAGGGTTGGGGATCACTGCTCTAGCTGTTGAATGAGGTGTGCTTTGTTAGGATTGGAGTGAAAACCTACAGGACGGTAGATCTCCAGGAACAGGGTTGTGGATCACTGCTCTAGCTGTTGAATGAGGTGTGCTTTGTTAGGGTTGGAGTGAAAACCTACAGGACGGTAGATCTCTAACTGTTGAAAGAGGTGTGCTTTGTTAGGGTTGGAGTGAAAACCTACAGGACGGTAGATCTCCAGGAACAGGGTTGTGGATCACTGCTTTAGCTGTTGAATGAGGTGTGCTTTGTTAGGGTTGGAGTGAAAACCTACAGGACGGTAGATCTCCAGGAACAGGGTTGTGGATCACTGCTCTAGCTGGTGAATAAGGTGTGCTTTGTTAGGGTTGGAGTGAAAACCTACAGGACGGTAGATCTCCAGGAACAGGGTTGGAGGATCACTGCTCTAGCTGTTGAATGAGGTGTGCTTTGTTGCAGTAGATAAAAATAAGTGCAGTAGATGCTTTGTTATGAGACCGTCTGCAGATGGAGGATAAGGGAGAAGGGAGAAGGCAGGCAGAAATGCCAGTGTGAGATATTTATGTATTCATTATGAAAAGAAAAGTTTCCCGTTTTATCAAATAAATCTGTGGAATAGAAGCTCAACCTTTTGCCAAAAAGAGTTGTCTTAAATAACGGCTTTGAAGTGAAAATGTGTCCCCTTCCTCTCTGATGAAGTGCTAATGCTTGAGAAGGACCTTTGGGGCTTGAGAAGGACCTTTGGGCCTTTAGACATCAACAGTGGAATAAGTACTAGAATTATTTGGTTCTCAGTACTTCAATTACATATTATTATTCCTGACAACAAAAGTGAGAAGACCATCACATACTTGTAAAAAAAGACCAGATGTGCATAATGTGCTACCTTTAAGTGCTGCACAGTCTAGTACATGCATGTAGCAGGTATAGCACAGTCTAGTACATGCATGTAGCAGGTATAGCACAGTCTAGTACATGCATGTAGCAGGTATAGCACCCTCTAGTACATGCATGTAGCAGGTATAGCACAGTCTAGTACATGCATGTAGCAGGTATAGCACAGTCTAGTACATGCATGTAGCAGGTATAGCACAGTCTAGTACATGCATGTAGCAGGTATAGCACAGTCTAGTACATGCATGTAGCAGGTATAGCACAGTCTAGTACATGCATGTAGCAGGTATAGCACAGTCTAGTACATGCATGTAGCAGGTATAGCACAGTCTAGTACATGCATGTAGCAGGTATAGCACAGTCTAGTACATGCATGTAGCAGGTATAGCACAGTCTAGTACATGCATGTAGCAGATATAGCACAATGAGGCTAATGGACGTAATTTTACTGCAGTAATGTATTCATGGGATGTTTTTTTCTCTAGCGTACTGTACCACCAGCCACTTTGCTATTTTAGTCTGAAACACTGTGGCTGCCAGTCTTGGACACTCTGGTACAGACAGCTCAGGCCTTTCTCTCTCTCTCACACCTCCCAGGTGCCCTAGTTAGTTCTGACCCAGTCTGGATAGTGTCAGCGCTTGGTGATTGGGATTCTAATGAGATATTCCGGCGTCTGGGACACCCAGACTCTTTTCTCTGCTGTGCTCCGTGTCTTTACTGCAAGAGGCCCTCTGCCGTCACATCAGACAGAAGCAGAACTGGGCTACTTTGACCTGGTGAGACGTGACGCTCAGGATTAAGGCCTGTTGCTCAGGCCTCATGGGAGTCTACTGTGCTTTGCTTGCACTCGCGTACTGACAGCAAAATACGCCCTGAACAAACCGTTCACATTTATGCACTTAGAGTGGCAGGGTGCTCAAACAGTTCAGTCTCTAAAGGCATCAAAAGCTAAGCCAATGAGAGCGTCTGCTAGTCCCCGCAGGCCACGCCTCCAGGTTAAGGTGGGGTCACCTTTTGTCGTCACCTTTTCTATCAGGCCCAAGGCAGCTGCTGCTCTCCTTTCAGCTCTGCCCCGCTCCCTGCAGTGGGACACTGGGTAATCCTGCCGTATCGGTTATGTATTCAGCAGGAATGGACGGGGGGTTGGGGGATGCTCCGCTCCGCATGCAGATTTCACTTCTTTTACGAAGCTGGAGAATTTTATATTCACTGCAGCTGCAAATTGAAACAATCCCTCAATTCACAAACCCCCCCCTCCCCTGCCGTGCGAATATTTATTCTGTTTAGGTTTACCGCCAATCAGAAAGCCCTTGGAGAGAGTGGCGTAAACCTGGACCGAGAGGAAGTGGCCTTGGCTGATTAAAGACCCAGGGTCGTCGGAGGTGGATTGCATTACGCTCTACCAGAAATGTTGGTTAAAAAAAGGTATTGGCAAAATGTAAACTGACTGATGTCACTCTGACCCGGACTTGTATGAGCGTGAGAGGGAATGAGCAGGTGGGAATATTGCCGTGAAAAGGCTGAGAAATTGAATTTGCTCAATGGATAAATGAATGTAATCTCGGTGGCATGCAAAAGCATGGTTCTGCAGAGGTACTGCAGCTAATAACAGGGAATGTTCCAAACCTTTGTGATGAGGTTTTTGTGGAAACAGCGTTTTGTACGCTGACGGATATTCACAGCCAATCTAAATCACGGTCAGGGCTTTCCATGTTTTCTAACCTGCCGTGCTGATGGCTCACAATTCAGTTGCTACCCGCTTTAGTTTGAAGGAGGAAAAATTATAATCATTTTCTTCACATTCTTCCATAAATAGAGCAGCGGCATTGCATCAGTTTTAAAGGTTCCCTGGAGAGTCCGTGCGCAATTTTCCAGGCGGCAGTTTCCTAGTTTTTTCAGACGTGTAGTGCAGCATTTCGATTCTCCGAGCCACCGTAGCAGAACATACACACGTATGCAAAACACCGGTAATTTTTGTCAAATAGCTTAATGGCTTTGCGTGACATCAGCTCCATGCTTAGGAACTTAGCTGCAATAACTGGCCGCGATCACGTTCGGCTCATCCCCCCGGGAACCTTGCGAGGAGGAGGCACCCTAAGAGTTATGGAAGGTGTAACTGCATCAAAGCCTCCGCGTTACCTGTGCTGGCGCTTGGGTTAGATGAGCCCAGGAGATGAGATTACAGTACTGTGAGAATGAAATGAACTTTTTCACCCACTGGCCAGAGTGGCTTGGGGTTTCTAGAAATCACCAGCCATTTTCAACATTTTACCAGCCACATTACCTTTTACAATATAACACAACCTGGTTAGTTACCAGCCAAAATGGCTGCTAGATTAGAAAATCTTAGCAGTCACAATCTAAATTTTACCAGCATTCTCCGGTGTGAAGTCTTGCCTGTTTAATGCTTCGGCTCCTCTTGGGCTGAAAATGAAAGTGCCAGATGGAAAAGTTTAATCTTCTGAAACTCTTTGGAAATATTTATAATAATGACTTTTCTTCGTTTTGCCATTTTCTTAAAAAAAATAAAAATTGATTGACATGGTCAAGGTTGAGAAGGCTTCTGAAAAAAGGAGCAGAAGATGCTTCCTGCTGACCCAAGGCCGTTTCATGTGGACTGCTTTCACACTGAGAGAAGCCGTTCTTCAGTCCGCTGGCTCTTGCACCCGCTCTGCGGCGAGTTGTGAAGCCGCCCCAGCTCCCTCGAAGAGAACAGCGGCGTTCCTTGGACTTCCCAGTGACTGGCGCTGCCATCTGCCGTGGAGTAGATTCCCATGCCGCCCTGAGCACACTCACAGAAAACAAGGTGAAAAAAGTACCTAAGAAGGTACAAATTGGGTGGTACCCTAAAGGTACTAGTCCCTCACCAGCAATACATAACATTTGTACCTTTTATGCTTGAAAGGATACTCATAAGTACCCAAATAGAACATTATTGTACTTTCAGGGTACATTTGGGAAATTTGTTTTTTAAAGAAGAAAAATTTACCTCCAGCCTACCTTAATTTCTGACATTCCACGCTGCGATCGGCTTTGCCGAAATCTATCCGGAGGGGCGGGGGGGGAGCCCTCCATTTCCTCCGCAGAGCAGGTGTCTGCATCGATCGCATATCTCCCCTCCTTCGCTCTCATGGGTAAGGGCGATGGGATTAAGACGGGAGAGACGAGACGTTCATTAACATCCTGCCCTCCTAACTTTCTGTTATTGTACCAAGTCGGTCCTAACAATGGCGTTAAGGAGCTTCGCAGGCCGGCAGGTGAACAAGTCAAAGCATTGTGGGCTCACTGGAGTGGAATGTCGACCGCCGGGACATTCCGCAGAAGGGGGAAGATGAGACCATCACTTTGGGGAATTTAAAACATGTTGCTGGTGATGAGACGGGCTGTTACAGACAGAGCTGCGACATGCGTGTGGCGCGGCCTCAACAAAAACAATTGGCATTCCTGTCACTGACAGAATGTTCTAGATCTGTGCTCAATCTTCATCCGATGTAGACTTTCTTGGCTTCCTGTGCCGTTGCGTCCCCTCCCTGATACATCTTACTTTTCAATTTCCGTTAAATCTTATCTGCCTGAGTTCCTTTGTGCGCGGTACACTGTGTTTCTCAGATCGACTTCTCCTATGTATGCGTTTGTGTCTATGTGTTTGTGTCGATTATGGATTATCACCCATAATCCATTTGCCGTGGGTGTGCTGCCGACATCCCCATAATGGCTGATGGTTTTGGTGGGTGTGTGATCTTTTGCTCTTGCCTCAGCAGTTATAGGGGTAAAGGTGTGATTGGTTTCAGTAGGTGCTTCAGGGAAGCACTGTGGGTTGTCAGGTTCAGGTTGTGTAAGCTATGCTATCTGAGCAGGCATTACCCTGTGAACTGCGTTAGCGAGCGCTAATCCCAGCCTCTTCTTACTGCAGTGTTTTTCCATGCTGTTTCCACATTTAGTACTTTGCCTTTAACCTCAGAGAGAGTGCTGCTGAACGCAGCCCACCTTATTTTAATGCGTGTGTGAACTCATGTTTTGTAAATTGTTTCTCGAGGCAATTTACCAGAGTAAGGCTGTCTCTGTCTGTCTCAGTCTCTCTCTCTCTGGCTCCCTTTGTGTCTTTCGATCTTTCTTTTCCTCCCTTTCTGGCTTCTCTCTTAAGTTCCAGGCTTTCATGCATCTGTGTGTGATTATGTTTCTGAATCTGAGCGCATAGTGCACTCCACCCACATATGAATGCAAAGCATCATTTAAGCTTTGTGTGCCCATGATGCATCTACAATATGCTACTGACCTTCAAATACACAATATGCTACTGACCTTCAAATACACAATATGCTACTGACCTTCAAATACACTATATGTTCTTTGTCCTCATGTCAAAATGTAAAGAAATTTAATAACTTATGATGTCAGAAAAATATTATGGGAAGAGTAATATTTTAATATACTTGGAGCATTGACCTTTGTGTATTGTCACACAATATGCATCGTAATTATGTCAAAGGCTTATTGTGGAAAAAATAATAAGCAATCAAGCCATTAAAAAAAAAGTACATCAACAAAATAACACATTTTAAAGTAGCGACCAAAAAAATGGTGGAATTTAAAGTTCTAAAAAATAAAATGAAAAATATCTTGAGGTTAATATAAACCAAGGCTGTGAGAGTTCCACTGGACCTTCAGAGTCAAAGTCAAAGTCAAAGTGTTTTTATTTATCAAGTGCACAGTATAACACAAGGTCATTCTGAACAATGAAATTCTTAGGACATGGCAAGCAACAACTATGTAGTAGGCATAATAACAAACAAAAAAAAAAAAATATATAATATATTAATAAAAAAAAAAAAAAAAGAAAAAGCAAGAATAACATACATATATATACATACATAACAAAAACAGCAGTTCCAGGAGTTATGATAGTAGGGATAAGAGTATTAAATATAATAAATATAATAAAAAAATTGGTGTGGAATATAAACAAATGGTCCTTGGGCCTAAGAACGGGGAGTAAATTGAGCAAAACACGGCCGTTTCACTCGATCAGAGAAGTATAAAGAACCTCCATGCATATCACTCTTATCCGGCTGAGGCAGCCAGACGTCCAGGAAGCACTGTGGTAAATCAGAGCCCATCGCCGTGGTGATGGATATACCCAGCGATGTGACGGGAGCTGCCACATGTGGAATATGAGAATAAAAGTGCAGAAATATGTGATGTTCTCTTTCTCCATCACGTACGGTTTAGCTTTAGCTTGTTTCAGCTGCCGATTCTTCCAAGTTCATGGTGAAGTTTACTTACCCGCCATGCCTTTGATGTTATTTACCTTTTACGGCCATCTTATTTCCTTACCTCGTTTTTTTCCCGTTTTTATGGCTGCCATTCGATAGTAAACAGTGGCTTGTAAAAAAAAAAAAAACAGAACCGGTCTTATAATCGAATTTGGCTCTTTCGCCTGGATTATCGCCGACATCGATAAAAAGCCCCCCCGTCTCCTTTTCAGGAAAGAGTGTGTTTCATTCCGCATTAGGTCCCGGGAGGAACATTTCTACGTTGTGGCAGAAAGCAGGAGATTAATGGCCCGAACTCCGCGGCTCTGTTATCAGAAACAGGAAGAGGGGGGATGGCGGCGGGACTTTTTTCTCAGGCACTCGCTCACGGTGGCGCTCGACGTCCGAATGTATCATCTGAATGGCCCCAGATGGCCTGTGGGGCTCGGCTCAAATTTATTCTCCACCCCCCCTCCTGTCAGGTGCCACAGAGCGCTAACCTAAACTAATTCTCACCCGCCCACTCCCCCACCCCTCAGTGGGGATGATAAAACGAGTGAATGAATGGATATAGTGTGAATATCGGCGTCGGCTTTGCATGGACAATCAGGGCGGCTGTGGCTCAGGAGGTAGAGCGGGACGTCCGCTGATTGCAGGGTCGGCGGTTCGATCCCCGGCTCCTCCTGTCCACATGTCGAAGTGTCCTTGGACACTGAACCCCAAATTGCTCCCAATGAGCAGGCTAGCACCTTGCATGGCAGCTGCCGCCATTGGTGTGTGAATGTGTGTGTGAACGGGTGAGTGAGAGGCCATTGTAAAGCACTTTGGAAAAATGGCGCGATATAAGTGCAGTCCATTTACCATTTACCATTTACAATCACTGGCTGGAGGTGAGGATCAGACTATCCGGCACTCAGCCGACATGGCGTCTGTATGGTGAAGTGGACAAGGAGCTGTGCTTGTAATCTGAAAGCTGACGGCACTATAGCACAGGGGAAAGTGTAGAAAGTTTGACAGGGGAATCTCTGGTGTAGCCTGTAGAGCGCCGCCCACATGCTCATTGCGAGACGCATTGCGGTTCGGATGCGAGGCCTTTGTTGCATGTCTCTCCCTCTCTTTCAATTTCTCCCCAATCTCAGTTGGGTTAGCTGCAACAGGCCGATATGAGGCGGTTTCAGTTGGGTTAACGCGGAGCTGCAACAGGCTGATATGAGGCGGTCTCAGTTGGGTTAATACAGAGCTGCAACAGGCTGATATGAGGCGGTCTCAGTTGGGTTAACGCAGAGCTGCAACAGGCCGATATGAGGCGGCCTCAGTTGGGTTAACGCGGAGCTGCAACAGGCTGATATGAGGCGGTCTCAGTTGGGTTAACGCAGAGCTGCAACAGGCCGATATGAGGCGGCCTCAGTTGGGTTAACGCGGAGCTGCAACAGGCCGATATGAGGCGGTCTCAGTTGGGTTAACGCAGAGCTGCAACAGGCCGATATGAGGCGGTCTCAGTTGGGTTAACGCGGAGCTGCAACAGGCCGATATGAGGCGGTCTCAGTTGGGTTAACGCAGAGCTGCAACAGGCCGATATGAGGCGGTCTCAGTTGGGTTAACGCAGAGCTGCAACAGGCCGATATGAGGCGGTCTCAGTTGGGTTAACGCAGAGCTGCAACAGGCCGATATGAGGCGGTCTCAGTTGGGTTAACGCAGAGCTGCAACAGGCTGATATGAGGCGGTCTCAGTTGGGTTAACGCAGAGCTGCAACAGGCCGATATGAGGCGGTCTCAGTTGGGTTAACGCAGAGCTGCAACAGGCCGATATGAGGCGGTCTCAGTTGGGTTAACGCAGAGCTGCAACAGGCCTATATGAGGCGGTCTCAGTTGGGTTAACGCGGAGCTACAACAGGCCGATATGAGGCGGTCTCAGTTGGGTTAACGCAGAGCTGCAACAGGCTGATATGAGGCGGTCTCAGTTGGGTTAACGCAGAGCTGCAACAGGCCGATATGAGGCGGTCTCAGTTGGGTTAACGCAGAGCTGCAACAGGCCTATATGAGGCGGTCTCAGTTGGGTTAACGCGGAGCTGCAACAGGCCGATATGAGGCGGTCTCAGTTGGGTTAACGCAGAGCTGCAACAGGCTGATATGAGGCGGTCTCAGTTGGGTTAACGCAGAGCTGCAACAGGCCGATATGAGGCGGTCTCAGTTGGGTTAACGCAGAGCTGCAACAGGCCTATATGAGGCGGTCTCAGTTGGGTTAACGCAGAGCTGCAACAGGCCGATATGAGGCGGTCTCAGTTGGGTTAACGCGGAGCTGCAACAGGCCTATATGAGGCGGCCTCAGTTGGGTTAGCGCAGAGCTGCAACAGGCCGATATGAGGCGGTCTCAGTTGGGTTAACGCAGAGCTGCAACAGGCCTATATGAGGCGGTCTCAGTTGGGTTAACGCAGAGCTGCAACAGGCCGATATGAGGCGGTCTCAGTTGGGTTAACGCGGAGCTGCAACAGGCCTATATGAGGCGGTCTCAGTTGGGTTAACGCGGAGCTGCAACAGGCTGATATGAGGCGGTCTCAGTTGGGTTAACGCAGAGCTGCAACAGGCCGATATGAGGCGGTCTCAGTTGGGTTAACGCGGAGCTGCAACAGGCTGATATGAGGCGGTCTCAGTTGGGTTAACGCAGAGCTACAACAGGCTGATATGAGGCGGCCTCAGTTGGGTTAACGCAGAGCTACAACAGGCTGATATGAGGCGGCCTCAGTTGGGTTAACGCAGAGCTACAACAGGCTGATATGAGGCGGCCTCAGTTGGGTTAACGCAGAGCTGCAACAGGCCGATATGAGGCGGCCTCAGTTGGGTTAACGCAGAGCTGCAACAGGCCGATATGAGGCGGTCTCAGTTGGGTTAACGCAGAGCTGCAACAGGCCGATATGAGGCGGTCTCAGTTGGGTTAACGCAGAGCTGCAACAGGCTGATATGAGGTGGTCTCAGTTGGGTTAACGCAGAGCTGCAACAGGCCGATATGAGGCGGTCTCAGTTGGGTTAACGCAGAGCTGCAACAGGCTGATATGAGGCGGTCTCAGTTGGGTTAACGCAGAGCTGCAACAGGCCGATATGAGGCGGCCTCAGTTGGGTTAACGCAGAGCTACAACAGGCTGATATGAGGCGGCCTCAGTTGGGTTCACTGCAACAGGCTGACGTCTCTCTGGCTCACCGCAGGGTAATTAGCGGCGATGAATAGCGATGGCCCCTTGCGTGCGCTCGCTGCCTGGGGGATACGTGCGTACGGCCTCTCAGAGCCTCATCGCAGGCCTCACTGCCCCCTGTTTGCTAGGCCGCCATTAGATTGATGACCGTTATTAGTATGTAAACGGCAAGCAGGCAGAAGGAGGGAAAATGGCAGCTTAGGAACTGACTAAGCCTTTGATTGGACAGGGAAGCGGAGGTGAACAGTGTGCATTTGCAAATGAGGAGTCATGGCTTTCGAGGGGAGGGCAAGCGGGGACATGTTACTGAGTGGGTGAAATGAAAGCTTCTTCTTCTATGGTTTAATTTTTAAATTTCTTCTCTGATTATTGACTCCCCTCCCCTCCCCTCCAGTAATAATTTTTTTCAAAAAAATTTGCGCTTTTGATCAAAATGACTCCCTTAAATTTAGTTCTTGTTGGAGCAAGACAGGCCTGTCCGATTGATGGATAGTCTGACGCCATTTGCATTATGACTAATCGTAGCTTCACACATGGTTATATCCTAAACGGAAGTGGGTGATGGAAACGAATGGGGGGGGGAAGAGGTGTGTTGGGATGAGTGGATCTCCACAGGGGTCTGTGTGCCAAAGGTCCTGGGCGTCCGGGGATTTTCCATCAGTGATTTTAACGACCCCCTGTTATTATTCTTTTCTTTTTTTTTCTTTTTTAAACCACTTCCTGTGTGGAAGCAGAGCTTCCTCTGAATGCCTGTTTGTCGTACCACTTCCCACGACAAACACGGCGAGGAGGAAATGAGAATCGAGCGTGTGGATGGAAACCACAGGAAACATCACTTGCACAATCACAGGAGCACACATTTGCCGCCATGCCCGTTTCACTGGGTTCTTTTATTTGATCGTATGTGCATTTATGAACCATGTGGCCCCAGAGCCACAGAACACAGGGTTTATTCCTATCAGCCTGCTGATGGACGTTGTAACAGTAGTAGCCATGGTAACAATTTCAGTACAGCTAATTAGCTACAAATGACATGCACGCGGAGGTGTGAAAATTTCTCATAGAGTGAGAGAGAGTGAAAGGAGAGAGCCAGATATATCCTGAACTGATTATTAATTTGTTAGAATGTGTATTCTATATGCTGAAGGTACAGCGTTGTACTTGTGTGTTATATGAATATTAATGCTATAGGAATGTGTTGCGGTCTAGAATACTAGATTAGAGTGCTATCTACTGCATCCGGTTTCCTGTGGACTGTGTACTAGCAGCTGTGTACTGTTTACTGTGTACTGTTTAGTATGCGACGTGCAGTATGCAAAAACAAATATCCTCCATACTATTTTCCAACCGTACTGTGGACGTGCCCGCCCTTGCGCCACCATGGCACTTGTTGTTTTTGTTGTTATTGAAGAAAAACGTCAGCGAAGCTGCGCCTCATTTTAAAAAAGAAGCTGCGCTTCATATTTATGCGACCAAAATCCAGTCCACTCAACAAGCATACTCAATAGTATGGAAGGGTGCTGATTCGGACACAGCCCCAGTCTACTCACCAAGCATACTCAGTAGTATGGAAGGGTGCTGATTCGGACACAGCCCCAGTCTACTCAGCAAGCATACTCAATAGTATGGAAGGGTGCTGATTCGGACACATCCGCAGTCTACTCACCAAGCATACTCAATAGTATGGAAGGGTGCTGATTCGGACACAGCCCCAGTCTACTCAGCAAGCATACTCAATCGTATGGAAGGGTGGTGATTCGGACACAGCCCAGATCACCCCAAGAGGTCACAGCAGGAAAGTGATGTATAGCAGAGGCGTCTCTTCCCTGTGGTCCGATTACAAGCGATGGCTCCTACGTTGTGAGAAAGTTGTGCTTTGTCGGATTTGCTTTGTAGTTGTTTCAATGACCTTCAATATGCACTTATTGTACGTCGCTTTGGATAAAAGCATCTGCCAAATAACTGTAATTTAATGTAAATGTAATGTCGTATATCTCTATGTACAGAAATCAGTCTTGATTCACATTCTCACTGTTTTTTGATGACTAATGCTTGAAAATAAGCTCACAGGATCAGGGTAGAAATATTTCCGCTGGCTATGAAAATTCTTCTGACAGCTGTGTCGAAGCTGGCAATTTTTTAATCACTCTTTTAACAATTTTTTTATTGTGACAAATTTTTAAAAAAAAACGCACCGCACACACACACACACACACACACAGCAAAACATAGATTGCAATTCTTAATATATTTTAATATATTCTCTGTTATTCTCCTAATTTGGCAGCCAGATTCAATTCCCCGTGTACTGCTGAGAATTTTCTGCTACACAACCATGTCAGCCGGTGGTAGGAAGTAGGTCACCATGTCTTTTCTGAGGCGTAGCTCCTCATCACGCCCCTGACAGTAACTTTGGCACAACATGAGGCCGCTACGTGTGCGACCAATCTCCCCGCCCACCCCACCGAGACCCTCCCGACCTCCCCTCTCCTGAAGCCGGCGAAGGTGGCGGCCATACTGGGACCAGACAGAACCTGGGGGTTGTGAACCCGGTTCCTTTGTGTGCGGCTGCATTGAATCAACGACCAATGCTTTTACCGCTGGGCCACTGCGGCACCCCATAGACTGCAATGCTGAGTGCATTTATTGGGATAGGATATAGGATGCAGTGGCGCACTGTATCTTAATGGAAAAACAGCAGCGTTAGTCATAAATACAGCCCCATTTCTCTTCTTCCTCTTCTTCCTCTCTTTCACCTCTCCCTTCATCTCCTCTCCTTGTGCTTTCTCACTTCTTTCTGAGCCACACCGCTCAATATTCACCTCTTGACATAAACGTGTCACACCACAGGACAAGGAGCGATGAATATTTACCCGGTGCCCGGAAAAGATTTGCGAGTGAGCATGTGAGAGGAACTTTAAAATTCACCCGGAACACAAGTCATGTCGCCTGTGCTACGCTTCCAAGCAAATGCTAAATTAATAGCGGCACGCCTTATGGTACCGCTTCACCGCTGTAAAGTGCTTGTCGTGTCCAGTGTGACTGAGACATCGCTCCGCTACATTGGAAGTGCCTGCTACAGTTTGATGGCCCAGACTTCAAAGTGCATTATAAACCACTTGGATTACAAGGACCTGAGCCCCTGTTTAAAGTGAAAGGGGAAAAAAGAAAAGAACAATCGTTGAGTCGTCTTTCTCTCTGCTCAGGCTGCTGCAGAGGAAATCTGAGGGGAATTTGACCTCAGGATGACCTCTACAAATAACCAGGCACACAGACAAAATTTACTGCAGCTATACTGTACACAGTGACTGGGTCAGATGGGTCTTGCTCACTTTGGGATTTACTCAATAGTCCCATAGATGTATATTTAAAAAAGGCTAGAGAAGCAGATGGTTGAATATTAACATCACACTGCAAAAAACAAAAAAATAAGTCAATCTTAACAAGCATTTTAATCTTATGTTTAGACTTCATAATCTTATTTCTGTTACTTTTTTGATAAATAAGACAAAAAGATTGCCAATGGGGTGAGATAATTTCTCTTTCACTTGTCAAGCAAAAACTTAAAACAAGCTAATATTTTCCACTCAAGCCTAAAAAAAACAAAAAAACATTTAAATCTCATTACAAGACTAAAATACTTGTTAAGACAGACTTTTTTGTAGTGCTGGCCTAGCTGTGGAGTGAGCATGTCATTGTCTCTACTTTTCACATACTACTCCTCCTTCCCTTTATAAATGATGATGAGACAGAGGACTCTGGTGTTGCCCGGCTATGTTGTCTTGAGGGCCAGGAGAAAAGAAACAACAACAATGACAACAGCAACCTGAAATTAAAGATAATATCAATAATACACAGACAAACCATACACAAGGCAAACACGAATTGGCCAGAGGAAAGGGGTGAATTTCACTCAACTTTTTGACACAGGCACATTTGTGGACAGGCACTGCTGGTGCTGGCAGTCTGGTGGTGGGGTCCTGGCTAAGACCACTGTGGAGATGAACATTAAAATGCTGGAGTTTTCATCGAGGGACTTTTACAGGGTGAATTGAAGTCCAGTGTTGAGACTTTTTATCTCTGAAAGCAAACTCATTTAGATTGTAAAAGTCATTACGCCCTTCTCAAACAGATCTTGATGAGAAAGAGTGACCCCGCTACACGAGCGAGCGAGCGAGCGATCCCTGACTCATTTACATGCTCTTTGTGTGACCTCACGAGGAAGCAAGGCGGAGGCTTATATTCAAACCTCTTCTCACTGACATTTCGCCCCCCGGGTTCCCCCCGTCTTTTGTTAAAACGGCCAGGCTAGTGCCAAGTGTGCATCAACCACAGTCAGCGCTGGGACGGTCTGGGTTCGGGGGCCCATCCATGCTCTAGAACACTGCCTTAACAAGATGAGCCACCCAGCAGTCCACAAACACATTCATTCACCATGTTTAGCTCTTTGAATTCAGTTTGTTGCATTCGGTACGTTGAGTTTGATACGTGCGTGACATTCCGATTGTCAAACACTTTTGATGTAGTTTGTCATTCTCAAATGTCATACTGCTTGGCTTAACACATTGGATTGTGTAGTTTGTACGACCTTGTGGGGGACATTTGCCCTTGAATGCAGCTTCTATGTTGGAGTGGATGTCATGTAGTTTAGAGATTTCTCTTCTCTGCAGTGTTGGATTTGACAAGCAACAAGGAAGAGTAAGAATCAAATTGAAAACAGGCATTCAATAACAGAATGTACCAGATAAAAATCTATTTTTCTATTTTTATATATGATAGATGTCAGCCAGCAAGGTACTGTTGATTGAAGGAAAATTGATTGAGGCTGGTGAAACGTGCGCTGCAAGATTATTATTTATTCTTTCTGTGCTTGAATGAAGACTAAAAATAATTGTCAATTACCTTTGCTAACAAAACACAAAACATTACATTCCATTAAAATTAAAAATCTTTGTTAAAATGAAACAAAAAAACCAAAACATATATAGAGCTCCCATAAATATAATTAAATAGTGTCCACTGTGAAATAGTCAGTATTAATAAATTAACTGTTGACAATGACAATATTTTCACACTGCATACATCAAAGTGCCAAGCAGGAATATGGTGCAATATTAGGAGCAAAACAATATTCACTTTAGTTTCCCTCTCAAATGTAGATTGGAAAGCAATCCACCTGTATAGCACCATAGGAGATTATTCACTGAAATGGGAAATTATGAAATGGAGTATATTGCATTTATATTATCCTGTTCTCTTTTGGAACCTTTTTAAATTTTGACATTTATGATTTTTCCTGTTGGGTAGCTGTAGTTTTAAGGAAGGGACATTTATTTGTTTACCCCTATAAACTGAATCATGCCAAGCCTATTTATAACCTTGTACGGCGGCATCTGCAATATGGTTCTGTCAGTTTACGCCCTAAGAGGTTCAACATCGGGCATTTCCTGATTGGGAACCTTGCTCACGTGCATTCTGGGAACAAAGTGAGATTTCAGCTTACACGTGTTCAGTTTACACCTTAAATAATAAAGATAGTTTCAATAAAAATAAATAGGTTGAATATTTTTTTGTTGAAACCTGTACATGGTTTGTACATTGCTCATGTTGAAAGTGTGGGGGAGAGGGAGGGGGGATACCTGCCGCAGTGAGTTAGAAACCAAGCATACATTTTCTGTTGTGCTTTGGAAAGATAGAACCACATTCACTGATATAAGACTGTGATGATAAGCTGTGGAAGGAAGCAAAGGTTTATCTTTGGTGAAACGGTATATAAACCTAGCACTGCATACTGGAAGGTAAGGGACAACATGTTCCCTTTGAGTTTTAATGGTTATCTCCCATCTTCTTCTGTAATAACTGATCCTCTGTTTCAGTGTATGGTCGCCCATGCTCCCAGGTGTGTGTGGATGTATCAGACTCAAAAGGTACAGGAAGGGAGGAAGTACGTTCACCTCTTTCTTCCAGGTTGAGGTTTTGGACAATGGATCTGTGGTAAACTTTCATAGCAGTTAGTCACTATGGCTGGTGACCTCTGGAGAAACTATGCTAAAAACCTGCTTGGAAAATCGCTCTGCTCCTGGACAAATATCACTTGATCACATTATCTGGATTCAATTACTTTTCCTTATCGTGTGCTCATGCCTGGTCTCAAACAGTAGTGTAAGGCCGTGACGGATGCCTCCGCTTTCAGGGAAAACAATTAGGCGCTCGGCTGCATTGTTGTAAGTTGCAAGATAAGATTTGTGCCATAATCAAGATTTCAACGTTTGACGTGGTGACTGATGTCATTCTGGTTATTCGGACGTTGGCCCCGCTGTGGACCGACAGCCCTGACTAGCAGGGGGCACGGTAGATGTCAGAAGTCAGAAGTCAGGCTGCATTGCAGCACAAACGTTATGGATTATGAATGCGACTTGTGTTGTCTTTCCAGTCAAAGGTGAGGTGTTCTGCATGACAAGACAAGTCTGCTCTAATTGTGGCGGGAAAAAATATACAAAACAATTCAGTACTGAAAAGTACATTCATAAACATGAGTTTAAAACAGCCACTGAGAGGCTTGCTACAGTAGTGTTACTGTTTGCATACCTGAGGGGACCAACGTGTCACTTTAAACCGCAGTGATACTTGTTTTCCTCATTTTCCTCGTTTAAGGAATAAAAGTGATGAACACAGAGACATTCCAAATCAACGGGAGAAAGGTGGTGATTACATGCAATTATGAGCAAACTATACCGACGGGAATCCTTCTCTAGTTGCTCAAAGTTAAAGGGGAATTAATCCTGACATTCAATTATTCTTCATATAATGAAAGCCAGCAGTAATTATTAATGGTGGCCTATTTTTACGGGTACTTGTAATTACAAATATATGAGAAAAGATGAGAGTTGCTTTTAGTACCTAGGGGATCAGCTGTATTAGCATTGCATGCATGGTTCTATACGGTATTCTGGTGTAAACCTTCAAGCTTCATAAATGTAATTATATATTCCGATTATGTTTATATTTCTTATATTTATAGTCTACCAGAATATTTCAGACAGCTGAACAACACAGTCATATCATAATATATGTGTCTACCTGCAGTGAGAACATGGGCTATTCCTTGAAATAATGGTTTGCTTTCACATTGTGTACACAGCACTATGACTCAGGAAGTACTTTTTTTTTTTTTTAAAAGGAAAAAAGAATTTCTTTAGAAAATATTATTACAAATTGAACACGGTTTACAACGCAGATGTAGAATCTGTCAAAGTGTTGTTCTGAGGCCTTTTTCCATTTCATAAAGACAATTAGGCGGTTATTTTTTGCTTTTGACGGCTGAAAAACCAGAACTGTTTCAAGGTAATAGCGGCAATTATACAAGATATAAAAAAACACGGAGCCCAGCGCCATGAAATGGAACATGTTAAATTAGCTTATTCCTGTTTATTCCGGCTTCAAGGCAAACAAGCGTTTTATTCCATTGAATTGAGTAAATTGTGAAACGGCATGGGGTACTTTGGTAAATGTATCAATTAGCACGTCATTACTGATTCATTTACCATTCAGCCTTGTGACAAGGTTCAGTAGGTTTTGAGAAACTGAGAAATAAAGTTGTAGCAAGTAAATCTTTTCATTTTGTAATATCGATGGCATCATCCAATCATTCAAATCTACAATGTTTTTGGCTCTAGGAAATGGATTACAGATTAAACGGGGTTTGAATGAAAATACTGCACTATTGCAGAGCAATAATATAGTCTTCAAATCATGAAATAGATGTATGTGAAATTCAATGGAAATGTTTGTTCTTGGACAAGGGCACGATCAGAGACTTGTTGCTGTTCTTTTGTTTTTTTCTCCCAAAGATTGTGTAGTGACAGTGAGTGTGAGGCCATTTCCCAATGGCACACATGTAATTGTGTAACGCTGAACAAAAACAAACAGATCTTCAGCCCAATCCACCTCTCTTCTAGTCTTTTGAAATGAGTGTTGCTTTCCCAGCTTCCCAAAAGGAATAGAAATGGAAAAAACTTGCCTGAGACCAAACAAGGGATAATGCAGCACTGATTAAATTAAACCATTAAATATTTAATTGCAAAAATACAGCTTTGTTGTCAGGTTTGCGTGGATAGTGCTCCAAATTTTATTACAAATTATACAAACGCTTGCTATTTTTTCTCCTGGCAAAGAAATGGTATTAAAGCGCTCTTTAATTTAATCAATGCAGTCATTTCTCTCTTCTCTGCTGAGGGGTGTCTTGGAACAGACCAATCAAGCTGTCTGAAGTAAATTATTGGCTTCAGCTTCAGACTAACGTAGTCACTTTAATTTTCTTCTTCTCTCTCTCTCTCTCTCTCTCTCTCTCTCTCTCTCTCTCTCTCTCTCTTTCTTTCTCTTTCTTTCTCTCTCTCTCTCTCAAGTTCAAATGGCTTTATTGGTGTGAATCAATCATTGTTGCCAAAAGCAATACAGTATATTATAGATACACATATTTATAGATAATAATAATAATATTAATAAATGCATTAATATATACATATGGTACAGTGATGATATGTGGTTCTTATGTTAATTACATATTGTATACGTGGATAAAGTTAATAAATAATAAATAAAAACATTTAAAATAATAATAATTTAAAAAAATTAAAAGTAGAGTGAAAATAAAATATACAAAAATATTATAATTACACAAAAATAAATAAATAAAATTATACAAATAAATAAAAATAAAATACAATTTGATAACTGGTCAGATTGGGACTATGTTACATTGTTAATTAATTCATGGCAGGCTGTCACGTATTGTGCAGAAAGTTCCATTTTGTTCCATGCTATTTTGTTTTTAACTTTACATAAGAAAGCTTCTCTTAAAGAAACATATGAGAAGCAGGAGAGGAGAAAGTGTTCTGTCTCTATTTCTCCTGATCGACAATGTTCACATGTTCACATGTTCAATTATGTCTGATTATTAATAATGAAGAACTTTAATTTCCAATGCTTGTACTGTGAGAAACTGCTTAGTGAAAGATTGTGTCTTTTGATGATGGACTTGGCTGAGCTTTTTGGGTAATAGAATAGAATAGAATAACTTTTATTTCCCACTAGGGAACTTCAGTTGTAGTCCCAGCAGCAACAAAAAAGACATAGACAGTGGGGCAGACCCACAACACACAAACAAACATATCAAACAAAGACATCCAACAGAATCATTACATCAATCAAGTGAATTAAAGTGCAATACAGCCATGATTAAAAATATCCCCGCTGTCCCGAGATGTCCAGTGTCACCAAGCAGTCCAACACACAAACTCCGCCTCCACGACTCTCCTCCATACACGCAGTGCCACGGTCTCTGTAAACCGCCAAAATGGAGCACCGAACTGTGTCAATCTTCCCAGTCGTCTCCTCACTCCTCCCCCGCATATTCTCCTTCTCTGGCTGCCTTTTGGAGATTGCCTGCACTCCCGGATCAGTCCCGACATCTTCAACTCCGGTGAAGAGCGATGGTAACTTTGTTGCTGCAGTCTGCAAATCCAACGGACATTCCCGAGCATATGTTGCCAATGCGTCTCCATGGTGACGACCACAAACAAAATAATATCGACTAGACAATTCGCCAATATCAAAACGAGCAGCAGGAGTGCCCTGAAAAATCTCCAGCCCGCTTCTCCGTCCCACTACAGACACACAGCGCATGGAAAAAACGAAGACAAAAGTCTGACACAACAAAACACATTCAAATTAACAAACACGAACACGAGAGACGGCTGGACTACGCCATTACAGCGCCACGTGACGTCATGACGTAATGAAGTCTTATGTAAGAAAATAATGTCACCTGTCCAGCATAGGTTGCTTTTTCTTGTTTTTTTCTTCTTCCTGTACTTAAGTCCAGTTCAGTACATAAGTATATAGTTGGCAGATAATGCCTTTGAGCAGTGGTCAAAAATCATGACAGTTCCCATGACAGTCATGAGATTTCATTGGTCAGCTCAGTGCTTGTGGTCTGCCTGAGATGTCCGTCCAATAGAGCAGTCTTCAGCTAGAGCTAGTAGCAAAAAAAAAGGTGTAAAATCTGTGTAATTTTGTTCCAATCCAGATTTGCTAATTAGCACAATTCTTCAG